>JAFBJR010000107.1:3684660-3814099 GCA_016785285.1 Brachirus orientalis | reverse complement strand
GACAAGAAAAATACATAGGTGGGAGTTTAGCAGAGAGAGGAACGTTGGTGTGAACTTTCCATAGCAACCAATGTTGCCCTGCTCCAACACACCTGATTTAAATGGTCAGCTAATCATCAAGCTCTGCCTGATAACAACCCATTTATTTGAATCTGGTGTGTTGAGCCAAGGAAGCATTACAGGTTATATTTGAAAATAACAATAACAAATGTGATGTCTTGAAATAAAATAAAACATTAGTCTCACTCAATAAAATTGATACTGTGCTTTTCCCAGCTTTTTTTTTTTAACAACTGAGCAGACATCTTGTTTTGACACTTGAAATTTTACCAACTACAGTCAAAAATTTACACAACTGAAAATTCTGATGGGTTTTGACCCATCAGAGGTAGACTCAGAATCATGTACAGATTACAGATACAAGTATCTCTTTGTCCTTCTATCCACTGTTTTCTCCAAGGACCATGTTGATGAGCATCAGCAGGCTGACTCTTCCTTACTACATGTCCTAAAGTCAAGTCAAGTAAAATCTATAGTCCATCAAAAATACAGTTTCCTTCGACGGGTTTTATATGCTGTATAGCAAATGATGCCCTCTATCTTTAGACCCTCATGTCTAGTAAAGATAAAACCCACAGGAAGGATCCCTGGACAGAGTTCCTAACATGAACATGTTAGAAACATCAAATTTACAAAGTGTGGAAACATATACAATACAGAAATGTAAAATGTTGAAAATAGCAGGAATTTTAACAGAAACTAATACAAGAGAGGCAGATGGTTACAATGATAGTAACTTCAACTGGTATTAATATTAATACCAATATTTGTATCAATGATGAAGGCATGTGTTATGATTTTTGGTAGGACATGTATGGATCCAAATGAGGAGCGGAAGTCAAGCCATTAAAAAACAAGTGAACTAGGATTTATTTACAAAGAAATAAGAAACCAAGGTGAACCAAGCCAAACTAGAAATAACTAAAAGCGAGGAGACTGGCTGAGGTGAAGGTCTCTCGATAAAAACTGAAAAAAAGGAGAAAACAAGGAATCAAAAACCAAAAACGTCATGGAGTGTAGTGCAGAGCTACAAGGTGCTGACGGTTTGTACCACAAAGACTGTGAGACGCACTGACACCTGCTGCAGGGGAAACCAGGGTTTTAAAGGCAAGTCCCAAATCAGGAAATGAGGAGCAGGTGTGAGAGGGGATACTCCACCCAGCTACCAGTCAAGTCTCCTGAAACAAAAGAACAGAAGGCAGGGTTGCACAGGAAATGGCAAACATAACAAAATAAGAGGCAGGAAGGCCTGACAGGCATGAACACAAGGCTGTGGGTGGTTCACAGTTACAGCGCCATCCTATGGAAATGGAAACACAGTGGTGCAGGTTTTTCCAGATTTTGGTCACATCTGAGGAACACACCACAAAGAATTAATTCAGCAGAATGTAGAAGATTGCTTAATATTAAATAACCATAATAGTTGGTCAAAGAAGAAGGAAAAACTGTATCAGAGGAAAAAGCAAATTAACTGTCAAAATTTGCCTAACTTTCAAAGCCATGCAATAAATTTGGGCTGGTAGTTGGGGGCAGGCGCCCGGTGTTCGTTGGCCAACCACTGGTTATGTAGGGCGGGACCTGGTGAGTGCTTCCCGGGTTGTCCTCCAGACGGCACAGCGGCAGTGGAGATGAGCATGAACTGAAGGAACCACGACCTTCTCCTCCTTGTACAATGGGGGCTGGTAGCCATAGCTGGCCATGAAGGTGGAGTTGGTAAGGGAGTTATGGGCATACTTGAATCCAAGGATGGTGGGAGCTCCAGGAGGCTGGATGTTGTGCAGCAATGCAACGGAGGGCAGATTCCAGGTCCTGGTTGGTCTGTCCATTGGTCTGTGAGTGGTAACCGGAGGAAAGACTGGGAGTTGCGCCTACCGCCTTATAGAAGTCCTGCCAGACCTGGGAGGAAAACTGGGGTCCATGGTCAAAGACAATGTCAGAAGGGATGCCATGGAGACGGAAGATGTGAAAAACCAAGAGATCGGCTGTTTCTAAGGCAGAGGGCAATTTGGGTAAAGAAAGGAAGTGAGTACACTTAGAAAATCTGTTAACGATGGTTAAAATGAGTCTGACTGTTTGATGGAGGTAAACCAGTGATGAAATCCAGGGCGATGCGTGACCAGGGATGGCTTGGAATCAGTAAGGGACGGAGGAGATCAGAAGGGGGATGATGTGAAGTCTTTCCTTGGACACAGACAGCACAGGCGGCAACAAACTCCCTCTGTATCCCCAGCCATGGAGGGCCACCAGAACCTCAGCCTTGTGGACAACCCTTTTTATGTCCCAGGAAGTGGCACCGATGAGACAGGAAGCAGCTAGAGTGGGCAGGTGGGTCTCTTTTTGGTGGACCGGTTTGTGAATTCTGGATAATAAGAATAGGGACAAATGGGTCTGGCAAGTGTTCAGTTTGCTATTACTACAATCTTCTCAGGTTCTGGTTTCACACTGCCACCTGCCAAGATATAACCAAGGAAATTAACATAGGAAACATGAAATTCACATTTTTCAGCTTTAACAAATAGTCTGTTTTCTAATAGTCTTTGGAGGACTATTTTTTTGATGTTCATGTTTTTGATGTTCTTGTATATTATGGGAAAAAATGAGAGTGTCATCACGATAAACTACCAGTTAAAAGTTTGGACACACCTTCTCGTTTAATATGGTCCAAAGGTTTATCCAAACTTTTGACTTGTGGTGTACACAAAAATAAAGTGGAGTGTTAGTGAGCCCAAAAGGTTGAATGCGTCTTCCACTCATCTCCCACCCTTATCTGGAAAACCCCACCCAAGAGGGGAAGACAAGGGCCTGATCAAACTGAAAGCTAGGGACTCAGAGAGGTAGTTCTCCTTCGCCTCCCTCTTGGGGCAGGAGATATTGTACAGCTTTTTGGAGGGGACTTTGGAACCAGGAAGTAAGTCTATGGGACAGTCGTATGGTCGGTACGGTGGTAGGGAAAGTGCTCTATGTTTACTAAATACCTCAATGAAATCGTAATAGAAAGTAGGGACTGAGGGCAGATCAGGGGAGGTCAAGTCAAGTCAATTTTATTTATATAGCCCAGCAACACAAACACAATTTGCCTCGAAGGGCTTTACAGTCTGTACAGCATGTGACAGACACCCTCTATCCTTAGACCCTCACATCGAGTGAGGAAAAACTCCACAAAAAAAGCCCTTTTAAGGGAAAAAAATGGGAGAAACCTCAGGAAGAGCCACAGAGGAGGGATGTGACATGGGTTTGGCCGAACACAAGCAGTGCACAAAACTTGCTCCGGCTGTTAACTGATGAAGTGATCCAATCTATGCTTTAATCATGGTAAACCTAACACCACTGCTGAGGAAGGTGAGGAAATAACCAGGAATGAAAGCTCCTGATGATTATCGGAAGAATCAATTAGCACTGATTGCCTAGGTTAGTGATTGATGCTATTTTTAAAACCACTGTAAGGCTCAAAACAACATTTTACTTCTGTGACATTTAGGAGAGGGTTCCTACAGACAAACCAAAATGTCCATAACTTTGCAAGTGTACAGACAGATTCTACAGAAGACTGTTTATGAAGTTGTCTTCCTGTGATGCCATCTTCAAAGTCTGTAACGTCTCTAAGTGGACGCAAATGCACAAACATACACTGAAGTGATCCTGTGGTGAGATAGACGCGAAAGACGCGATGTGAAAATTCACATTTGGTGTGACAGACAGAGGCAACAGGTTGAAATGACTCAAAACAAAAACAAGGGTCTACAGAAAATTTCTAAAGTTCATGCTATTGCTAAAAAAAACCTGAATGTGCAGCAGATGCTGAACACAAATTCTATATTTTTGCTTGACAGAGCCTGTTTCCACATGTAGGACACAATAAACAAATAATGCTTCATCATAAGAATAAATAGAAGCAGAACAATAACATCAATAACAATGAAAATATCAAAAGTTAAACACTGCCCTGAGATTGCCTTGTAACTTTTTGTGAACTCTGAACTTTGATTGGCTGGTTAAAATCCCACCTCCATTTTTAATGTTGTCATTTTGGATAATATAAACAAAGAGATCAGACACTAGAAGGGACATAGTTAACCTTCACAGGTGAAAAACTATTGCTAGCAATGATGGAAAATGTCTCAGATATAACATTATTTGTTCTTTCAGGTTTAAATGAGAGAAAGAGCCACAGATTTGTTCTCTTCTTTCTCACTTTATTGTGTTATTGTGCAATTTTGCTGGTAAATATTTCTCTTATTGTGACTATCATCTTGGATAAAAGCCTCCATGAGCCAATGTATATTCTGCTCTGCACTTTTTGCATTCAATGGACTTTATGGGACAGCAGGTTTCTATCCCAAATTTCTCTGGGATCTGCTCTCTCCTGTTCACGTCATCTCTTACTCTGGATGCCTTGTTCAGGCTCAAGTGATGTACTCTTTTGCCTGTGGTGATCTCTCTGTTCTTGCAGTCATGGCATATGACAGATATGTGGCCATATGTCGACCTTTAGAGTACCACACTGTCATGTCAAGGCAAAGAGTTTTAAAGTTAGCGTGTTTCTCTTGGTTAACACCTTTCTGTATTATGGGTACAAACATTTGTCTGACAGCAAGACTGAAGTTATGCAGCCCTTATATTTCCAGACTCTTCTGTGTGAACTGGATTATTGTTACTCTGGCTTGTTTCCCATCTGAAATTACTGTTAACAGCATAGTTGCATACATCACAATACTCATTTATGTATTTCATGGTGTTTTTATTGTTTGGTCCTACATATACCTCATTAGAACATGTGTACATTCTACAGAAAACAGGGCAAAGTTCATGCAAACATGTGTGCCACATTTGGTCTCCTTAACAACTTTTCTTTTGACTATTCTTTTTGATGTTATGAATATGTGATTTACCTCAACAGATTTACCTCAAACACTCCAGAATTTTCTTGCAATCGAATTTCTTGTCATTCCTCCACTCATGAATCCTCTCATCTATGGTTTCAAACTGACCAAAATTCGAGACAGAGTTCTGGGTTATATTACTACTAAAAACAGTTAACATTTAGTTCTGTAAGTTAAGAAAAATCTCACTTATGTTTTTGAAATTATTGGTTGTTTTGCTGAAGTATACAGTGATTCACAACCTGCGTCCTCCACAGGTTACAGGGATCATCTCTTGGGGTCACCAGATGGTTGTGAGAAAAAAGCTTATTCAAAATAAGAATACATACAGTACATACTGTACATGGGCTGGAGGTTGTTTTGTATTAATTGTACCACTGATAAGATGTTTTGGAATTAGACTCTTGCATAGAAAATAAAACATTTATCTGCTCCTCTTCTGATCTTATTGACTGTGAAAATATTGTTACGTCAGTTAAATACAATATAAAGCCACATGAGTTAAAATTGAATGTTGTCCTGTTTGTAAGTGAAGTCTGTTCTGTAATTGTAGCTTTCATGAGTGAATTTGTGAACAAGGAGGTCCAGAACAGGTCAGAAAGCTTGTCCTGCTAGTGCACCAGCTCAAATATATAGAGAATCAGAGGGTTACATGTGCCACTTTTATTATTTCTGTGTCATGACTCTAAAAGCTTGACATAAAGTGCTGCAATAACATCTTTCTTAAAGAGAGCTTACGCCCAGAGAATTGGCAACTCTAAGAATCCCAAAGATGTGGAAAAACTAGACAAACTTTTCTCTAAATTTTGATAGGCTCGTTTAAGATGCCACCACCCATTTGGCATTGTCATTTAGGGACAGTGAGAATAGAAATCAGATACTGAAAAGGATATAGGTAACCTTCACAAGTGTGAAACACGGTTGCTAATAACGATGGACAATGTCTCAGTTGTAACAGTATTATTTTTTTCCAGGTTTAAATGAGACAATTAGCAAAAGATTTATCCGTTTTCTTTGTCACTTTCTTTGCGATTTTTCTGGTAAATGTACTGTACCTATTGTTGTGTGGGGACAGACAGTATAGACAGAGACAAGGTCAAAAACAAGGTAAAGTTTTCTATTCATTATGGATAATGTCTCTGTATTAACAACATTGTATCTCTCAGGTTTAAATGAGACAATTAGCCAAAGATTTGTTCTCTTCTTTCTCACTTTGTTGTGTTATTGTGCAATTTTGCTGGTAAATATTTCTCTTATTGTGACTATCATCTTGGATAAAAGCCTCCATGAGCCAATGTATATTCTGCTCTGCACTTTTTGCATCAATGGACTTTATGGGACAGCAGGTTTCTATCCCAAATTTCTCTGGGATCTGCTCTCTCCTGTTCACGTCATCTCTTACTCTGGATGCCTTGTTCAGGCTCAAGTGATGTACTCTTTTGCATGTGGTGATCTCTCTGTTCTTGCAGTCATGGCATATGACAGATATGTGGCCATATGTCGACCTTTAGAGTACCACACTGTCATGTCAAGGCAAAGAGTTTTAAAGTTAGTGTGTTTCTCTTGGTTAACACCTTTCTGTATTATAGGTACAAACATTTGTCTGACAGCAAGACTGAAGTTATGCAGCCCTTATATTTCCAGACTCTTCTGTGCTAACTGGATTATTGTTAATCTGGCTTGTTTCCCATCTGAAACGATTGTTAACAGCATAGTTGCAAACATCACAATACTCATTTATGTATTACATGGTGCTTTTATTGTTTGGTCCTACATATACCTCATTAAAACATGTGTACATTCTACAGAAAACAGGGCAAAGTTCATGCAAACATGTGTGCCACATTTGGTCTCCTTAACAACTTTTCTTTTGACTATTCTTGTTGATTTGATGAGCATGCGATTTGGATCAAATTTACCTCAGACCCTCAAAAACTTTGTTGCAATCGAATTTCTTGTCATTCCTCCACTCATGAATCCTCTCATTTATGGTTTCATCTTGACCAAAATTCGAAAAAGAGTTCTGGGTTATATTACTTCAAAAAACTGTTAACTAATGCTTTTGCAGATCCAGTAAATTTGTTATGTTTTCATAAATGTCTTTATAGAATACAGTGTGTTTTTTTTTAATCACATACTTATTTTTCTTTGGTTTTTGGGGCAGACTGTAACTAAGAGGTGCAGTGCTTCTCTTCACAGTTTAAAGTTCCCAGTCGCATCTTGAAATCTATAATCACATTTCAAAGTTCTTAAGACAGATTGAAGTTGCCCTTCATTTTTATTCTCATTTTTTCCTCTCTCCTTAATCCTTCTGATTCTCCAATTCCTCTAATGGGTTATTAAAATGTACAGTGAATCTTCAAAGCAGCAAAGCAAACTTTGCCTTTGATTTCATGTTGTTGATTTCTTATACCGAGCAATTGTACATAGACAAATAATACTTAAAAAAACAAGACAGGCAAAGAAAGAAAGAACATATTAATAGATACACAGAGCAGCAGCCATTGTGAAGTTCACAGCATGTTATTTTGCACACTTTCACTATCTATTCAACTATTCATCAAAGTGCAATGTGTCAATAGAGCAACCTATAACTATTTGTGTGCTCTTTACATAAATAGTGTACAAATGACATTCCATTGCATAAAAATATTTCCAGACTCTTCTGTGTGAACTGGATTATTGTTACTCTGGCTTGTTTCCCATCTGAAACTTTTGTTAACAATATAGTTGCATACATCACAATACTCATTTATGTATTTCATGGTGTTTTTATTGTTTGGTCCTACATATACCTCATTAGAACATGTGTACATTCTACAGAAAACAGGGCAAAGTTCATGCAAACATGTGTGCCACATTTGGTCTCCTTAACAACTTTTATTTTTACTATGCTTGTTGATTTGATGAGCATGCGATTTGGATCAAATTTACCTCAGACCCTCAAAAACTTTGTTGCAATCGAATTTCTTGTCATTCCTCCACTCATGAATCCTCTCATTTATGGTTTCATATTGACCAAAATTCGAAAAAGAGTTCTGGGTTATATTACTTCAAAAAACTGTTAACTAATGCTTTTGTAGATCCAGTAAATTTGTTATGTTTTCATAAATGTCTTTATAGAATACAGTGTGTTTTTTTTAAATCACATACTTATTTTTCTTTGGTTTTTGGGGCAGACTGTAACTAAGAGGTGCAGTGCTTCTCTTCACAGTTTAAAGTTCCCAGTCGCATCTTGAAATCTATAATCACATTTCAAAGTTCTTAAGACAGATTGAAGTTGCCCTTCATTTTTATTCTCAATCTTTCCTCTCTCCTTAATCCTTCTGATTCTCCAATTCCTCTAATGGGTTATTAAAATGTACAGTGAATCTACAAAGCAGCAAAGCAAACTTTGCCTTTGATTTCATGTTGTTGATTTCTTATACCGAGCAATTGTACATAGACAAATAATACTTAAAAAAACAAGACAGGCAAAGAAAGAAAGAACATATTAATAGATACACAGAGCAGCAGCCATTGTGAAGTTCACAGCATGTTATTTTGCACACTTTCACTATCTATTCAACTATTCATCAAAGTGCAATGTGTCAATAGAGCAACCTATAACTATTTGTGTGCTCTTTACATAAATAGTGTACAAATGACATTTCATTGCATAAAAACTGGTCAATCTACTTTATGACACAATTCCTCTGATATGAGTTTATTTTGGAAACAGAAAAACTGTCTATATTTACTCCAGTCATTCTCATTCTCAGGGTTAAAAAGCTCCCTACAGCTCCTCAACATAAAGATTCTAGGAATGACTCTGGGGTTTTTGCTTGTTATACAAACTCCACTTTACAATAAATCTTCATCCCAGTCAACTTGAACAGAAGCTCAGTGTCAGTACATATTTTAATAAAGTGTGATTTTCATTCATCATGGTTCACTAGGTTCACCATTTCAGTAACATGATAGAATCTATACATACATTGCATCATAGGGTTGCCAAACTTCCTGATAAGAAAATAAGGAATGGGGGATACAAAATAAAAATTTAGAAATACTATTCTAAAACGTAATTTGTTTTATGATTGTATTTCTATGTAGATAACTAACTAACTCACAGCATCTCTGTTGCTACGATACACAGGACTCACAGTGAATCGGACGGCCAATCAAAAGTGCCCATTCTCTGTTGGATAGTAATGACTGACAGACTGAGAGGGACTTACAGCAGGAGAAGGATTTTCCCTCATACAAACCAAGCAATCTTTATTAGTGGACTAATCTGCAGTTTTTCTCTCATGGTTTTGCAGTGACTTGATTATCAAAACTAAGCAACAAAGTGTGTTCTGTATCTTTCTGTATTTATCTTTCAAATACAGAACAAAAGCTTATTTTACAGAACGGTTGGCAACCCTATTGCATCCTGTAAAGAAAATTAGGTAATAGGCAGATTTGTCAAACAGAGATGGCTAAGTAATTTTCCATGGAGATCATCATTTGTGTTTGTTAATGCTAACATCCCAGAATCAATCAATGCATTAGCATGAGCCTTTAGCAAATTAGCACTGATTGCCTATGTTAGTGATTGGCTCCGTAATAACCCGACCTCCGCCCCCATAAAAAAGAAAAAAAAACCCTCTATCATAGACAAGATTTTTGTCAGCAAATGTTAAGAAGTAAAATGATTAAAGGAAAATGCAGAGTTACAGAAATTTTAGGTCTATTTTCGAATAATAACAAGTCCATAATTTGTGTTGGTATCACAATCATGTCAGTTGGATCATTTTTGAAAAAGTTTGTCTGTTGTGATTTTGACTGAAACAGCTACAACAACAGTGCACAAGGCTCAAAACAACATTTAACTTCTGTGACATTTAGGAGAGGGTTCCTGCAGACAAACCAAAATGTCCATAACTTTGCAAGTGTACAGACAGATTCTATAGAAGACTGTTTATGAAGTTGTCTTCCTGTGATGCCATCTTCAAAGTCTGTAACGTCTCTAAGTGGACGCAAATGCACAAACATACACTGAAGGGATCCTGTGGTGAGATAGACGCGAAAGACGCGATGTGAAAATTCACATTTGGTGTGAACGCAGCATCAGTGTTGAACTGTGCGAATTTTGCGTTGCCTTGTGGCAGTCCTGTGCTGAACAGAACACAGGAAGTGATTAGTCTGATGTCAAGACAGACAGAGGCAACAGGTTGAAATGACAAAACAAAAACAAGGGACCACAGAAAAATTCTAAAGTTGATGATGTTGCTAAAAAAAAAAACTGAATGTGCAGCAGATGCTGAACACAAATTCTATATTTTTGTTTGACAGAGTCTGTTTCCACATGTAGGACACAATAAACTAATAATGCTTCATCATAAGAATAAATAGAAGCAGAACAATAACATCAATAACAATAAAAATAATCAAAAGTTAAACACTGCCCTGAGATTACCTTGTAACTTTTTTCTGAACTTTGATTGGCTGGTTAAAATCCCACCTCCATTTTTAATGTTGTCATTTTGGATAATATAAACAAAGAGATCAGACACTAGAAGGGACATAGTTAACCTTCACAGGTGAAAAACAATTGCTAACAATGATGGAAAATGTCTCAGATATAACATTATTTGTTCTTTCAGGTTTAAATGAGAGAAAGAGCCACAGATTTGTTCTCTTCTTTCTCACTTTATTGTGTTATTGTGCAATTTGGCTGGTAAATATTTCTCTTATTGTGACTATCATCTTGGATAAAAGCCTCCATGAGCCAATGTATATTCTGCTCTGCACTTTTTGCATCAATGGACTTTATGGGACAGCAGGTTTCTATCCCAAATTTCTCTGGGATCTGCTCTCTCCTGTTCACGTCATCTCTTACTCTGGATGCCTTGTTCAGGCTCAAGTGATGTACTCTTTTGCCTGTGGTGATCTCTCTGTTCTTGCAGTCATGGCATATGACAGATATGTGGCCATATGTCGACCTTTAGAGTACCACACTGTCATGTCAAGGCAAAGAGTTTTAAAGTTAGTGTGTTTCTCTTGGTTAACACCTTTCTGTATTATAGGTACAAACATTTGTCTGACAGCAAGACTGAAGTTATGCAGCCCTTATATTTCCAGACTCTTCTGTGTGAACTGGATTATTGTTACTCTGGCTTGTTTCCCATCTGAAACGATTGTTAACAGCATAGTTGCAAACATCACAATACTCATTTATGTATTTCATGGTGTTTTTATTGTTTGGTCCTACATATACCTCATTAAAACGTGTGTACATTCTACAGAAAACAGGGCAAAGTTCATGCAAACATGTGTGCCACATTTGGTCTCCTTAACAACTTTTCTTTTTACCATACTTTTAGATATAATGATTATACGATATGGTTCAAAAAGATTTCTTCAAACATTTAAAAACTTTGTCGCTATAGAATTTCTTGTCATTCCTCCACTCATGAATCCTCTTATTTATGGTTATAAACTGACCAAAATTCGGAAAAGATTTCAAGACTATTTCACTGCATACATGAAATGACCTTTGTCATACTAATGTCACTCAGAGCCATTCCAATATGTGCTTATTTAGAATATCCACTATACATTTAAATATCAAATCTTAACATTTGATACCTTGACCAAACAGCATTTAACTGAATGTGATGTGTTTTGAATTTCTTTCATTCTTAAACTCAGTTTAACTACTGGTGAATAAAACTATTTCTGAAATATATTTTATTATGTACAGGCGATTAAAAACATCAGTGCATATATCAGCTCAACATTCTAAATGAAATTGTTAAATTGTTGATAAATACCTTTGCCCTACATAAACGCATTTGCATTGTTATTATTATCATTATTATTTATTAAATAATGCTAATAAAAAAAAATAATCTAAATAACTTATTACAGAGCCTCTTCTGTATGTGTGTTCAAAGAGAATCAGCTTAATTAACACTGTTAGACCTTTTGTGAGTTTCTGGACCATTTGAGATCTAAGAAAAATTCACAGGTTATGTGAAAGTGTTGTTGTTTTTATACAAGCACACAGATACAGTTATAGCCAAGGTTTTCTCTTCATTTGAGACCCTTCATTTTTAAGATGCTGGCTGAAACTCAGTATTCTTCACCACATCCCTAATCCAGCAACTATACTTAATGGTTTTCTAAGAAAGTAACTGAAAAATGAAAAATAAAATAATAATAATTAAAAAGATCCAGACCAGTGGGACATGGCAATACAGGTCTATTGAAAGTAAGTTCATCAATTCATCAGGAGAATATTTTAGAATAGAAGTATACATTATTTAAAGGGAAACTGTGTAACATTTAGGGCTTGTTGGCTAAAATCCAATATACTACACATCATGTTTGTATAAGTGTATAATCACTTTAAAATAAAAAAAAAAAGTTTTAGACTTAGAATAAGGGTTTTAAATAAACGTAATGCAAGGGTATTGCTTTACAGAGGCTGCCATCTTGAGCCAACATTTTTCTACAGTAGCATAAAATGGATGCACTTTGAAGCCGGAGCTTACAGCACAAATGAACTCTGGCTTTGCCCACATAAATTTAATGTGTATATACTGTAAGTCCCTGAAGTGCATGAGAAATGGAAAGGTGAGTGGAAGAGTCTCACTAATTCTTACTCACTGGACCTTTTAGTATCCACTTGAACAGCACATTGTACTGTACGGGTGCAGAAACTCTGTGGCTCTCTACAGGAAGAGATGCTCTGCAGAGGCCTCAGTCCTTTAACGTCTGTGACACCAAGCAGCAGATGTTACAGTTGCCTGTGTGTTGACACCAGCAGACCTGACAAAGGCATTTAGATGGATGGAGTGTGATTTCACCCCACACACATTTTAGTTTTTTTTTTTTTTTGCAAATGTGCATTTTTCATATTTATTGTGAGCTTAAGCAAACCACATCAGCCTTTAAACAATGTATCACAATTTCTCATAGGTAACAGGTTGCATTTGAAATAAGGTGTGCATAAAACTACTAACTCAGAAATGAACAGAAATGAAACAGGTGTCCGGCCACTGGTGAAATGCCGCACATAATAGTCAATAATTACTGCAGTGGCACCACCGTGTGGCCATTCCAAAAAGTTTTCTGTGGGTTTATTAAGGGAGTTTGGCTCCCATCACAGCTGTTCAGGGGGAAAAGCTAACAGCAGCAGATGCACACAAACGTTTCCCTCTGGGACGACTGATACTCATAGTGATGATCCATGACTTATGCATTCAGGCGGCTGTTACCGAAGAGAGAACTGGTTGTTTTGGGGGATTAAATAGTCATGGGAAAAAACAAAGCGGCTAATTATTCTCTAATGATCTTTTTAGGTGTAAAGGTCCAATGTGTAAAATTTAGGTGACATTATTGTTATTTGGCAGATATTGAAAATAGAATAATTTTACTTTAATTAAAGTGAGCAAATCACCTGATTGTTGTTATTATACAGTATTTACATCAGGAGTTGGGTGAGCTATACTGAGACATTTTGGACCATACTGTTTTTACAATAGCCCAAGATGGACAACCTAAATTAACTGAAGGGATATTTAGCTGCAACTTCACCTATTCTATTCTATTCTATTCTATTCTATTCTATTCTATTCTATTCTATTCTATTCTGTTCTACTCTATTCTGTTCTATTCTATTCTAGACAACTGGTTTGGTATTTTCACAGTCAACGTCTCTTTATATTACTACGTGTTTTTTCTGTTTTACTTTGAAAATAACCGGATGTCGCCTGTGTTGACGGTTAAGTGACGGAAGTCGTTGAGGCAAAGCAGAGACAAGGGACGAGTCCTGACCTGACCGAGCTGCTGCTGCTGCTGCACTAACTCCACACCACACAGCGGCGGTATAGCACCGTTCTCCAGTGTGTCGCCGCAGAAGAAGACCGGGGCCGACAGTCAGCAGCAGCAGCAGTAGTCAGTGAACACTGCGGTACATGCGAGCGCACAACAACAACCGCTGTCCCAGTCTCTGGGCTCCTTTTTTCTCCCACAACAGCAACGAAACGGAGTGACACAGTCAAAGCGGCGGCGGAGACCATTCCGACGTATCCGGAAATCCCGACTCCACGTTAGCTCACGGACGGTGAGTGAGTGACTGACTGACTGAGTGAGTGAGTGGCCTTTTCGCGTGTTATTTCTGTGGCTGCGGAGGAGGATGGAAGAAGCGAGGCTGCTGCCTGCGTGATTTTGGGCAGTGTTTATGTAACATTAGGTGGCTAATTCTCCAGAGCTCATGTCAGAGCACCGGTCAAAAATGACAACCGCTGCTTCAACACACACACACACACACACACACTCACACACACACAAACACAAACATACTATGGAATTTACTTTAATGTGTGGGCAGTCCACGCAGATTGGATGTGGGGATCAGTGGCATCAGATGTGTCTGCTGTACTGCATCTTGTGAAGGTTTAACCGGGTGACCGCATCATCATGTTGCTCACACTTATACATGAACGCTATGCTAACTGCTGCAGCACAATCATGCCTTCGGCTCTGCACTGTCAAATCTGCTGCGCACACACACATACAAACACGGTTGGAGAGGATATAAGATAAAATAAAACTAAATAAACTGGATTATTCCAAAGCTTTACCTGGATCTTGAAGGTGTCCCACATTTCACAATAATATGTGTCTGGTACCAGCATAAAGTGATTGATGGGGCTTTTTAAACATTTTGTTTTGGATAACTTTCTTTCATAAAATAAATTGAATTAATCAGACTAGACTATTTTCTCCATCACTGATGCATAGGTTACAAACTATCTTAAATGTAATAAATGTAATGTTAAATGTAAGGCTGAAAGATAGTAACTGGATGCATTTTACACACACAATTGCAAATTGATTTGCTTTTTAACTTAGGATTCAGTAAAATGTTGTCTGCAGATTTAAAATGAGATGAAGCATCACCACCTGAGATGTCATCAAAATGTTAACTACCATTTTACAATTCAAAGATGGGAACTTCAAATTAAGAGACATTTCTAATCTATATGTGTTTGGATTTTTATTGCAGTTGTTAACTGTGTAGTTTCTTAGACTTACAAGCATCTTGTCGAATAACTTTGCCGTTTACAGTGGTTTTCCAATGCATGTAGCTTCAACAGAGGGTGTTATAACCCCCCTCATGCTGTCCACACTTGTCATTCATTGGTTTTGATGAAATTCTCATGTTAAATGATAGTGGAGTGGGTCAAAATATTGATTTGGTAATGTATCATCCTCCTCCCTTGTGCAATGCGATAATCGATATGCCAAGGAAGCTACTGATCTTTTAATTAATAAATTAAGGTGCTCTATAGTAGACAGTCCCTGCCAGTTTCACTCACCAGGCGTCATCACTTTATTTCTCCTCATGGCGGC
Organism: Brachirus orientalis; assembly: GCA_016785285.1. Classification (NCBI taxonomy): domain Eukaryota; kingdom Metazoa; phylum Chordata; class Actinopteri; order Pleuronectiformes; family Soleidae; genus Brachirus; species Brachirus orientalis. The sequence goes on along the minus strand of JAFBJR010000107.1, from coordinate 3,798,770 downwards.
GCTGCTCAAATGAATGAGGGACACTTGGGCAGAAGTTACCTGGTTGAAGAAGGAGTTTCCTTCAGCAAGCAAAGGAAAGCTATGTTAAGAGATGCCCCATCCACTTTCAATAATAATATGCAATTTGTTCTCTATGTTGTGTACAAATGGACATTTTTACAAATGTTTTGTTTTCTTAAATTAGACAGAGATCATGATGTATTGCTCTATGCTTGTCTTGCAATGACCTGATGATCACAAAATTGTTGTATTGTGATATTACTGTTATTGTGGACCATGTATCGTGGGGTACCCTGTGATTCTAACCCGAATTAATTGATATTGTACTTTGGGAGTTTTTTTAATTGTTATTGTACACTTTTAGGCTTACCATATACACCAGTGTCAGACTTAGTGCTTCAAAATAAAAGAGGGTGTCCACTTAAGAAAGGAGGAAACATTTTTGACAAAAGATTTAAGGAAATCCTTTCTAAAATGTGGAATGCACTATATTGTTGTCACGGCATCAGTATTGGCCGATTTTGGCTTTAAAATGTATTATTGGGCTTTGCTGAACATGCCAAGATACCCTGATATGACTAATAACTAAATCAGTGGGCAGAATATGCTACTACAGTACCTCCTCAACCTTTATGCTTAGGTCGGTTTCTATCCACTTGTTACTTGTCCTTTATTGAACTTTTAAAAATGTTTTTAAAAACATTTTAATAGAAACCATGTCATAGACACATAAGGACAGAGCAGGAGTTTTATTAAAGCTCTAGGCAGAAGTGTGGCCTGAAAAATTCAGTTTTGTCAGAAACATATAACCAGTGTTTTTGTTGATCAAACAGCAGGTTTATCATTCTATCTCTGATAAGAACTAAATCTGCTGCATTCAAAGAGAGCATGCACAAAATGTTCATTGTTCTTTTCTCTGGTGATTGCTTCACTGAGGATGCTGTTACCTATGGTCACACATCAGGGCAACCTGGTGGTGCCTGTATTTCTAAAGGTACAAAAATGAAATCTCTTCTTTGAAAGCTGTTCCTTTGAAGCACTTACCAAACACATTTGGTCATGTCATGAATGTTGTAGCTTTTTATTTTCTGACAAAGGGGAAAGTGTTTGACCTTAATTACTGCAGTAGTTCAGCTGATTAAGGTTATGCACAATGAAAAATATTTGTCATAAATCTGTATTTATATAGTTTAACTTTGTCATTGAGCCCCTGCTGTGCATGCACATTTGACATATGTTTGTGTTGGCTACATACTCATTTTCAACTTCTCATCTTCAGTCGTTGTAAACTGCATGTTGGGGAAATTTGGGATTTTAAAGGCATCCCTGGAAGTGAAAAGGTTGAAAACCTCAGGGGCGACTGCAAGTGCTTGTTTTAAATCATCTTACCACACTTAAGAGCATTTGACTTGCACTGAATAGCCATTCTGAAGGCTGCTGTTGCTGCTCAATATTGTGTCCATACAATGTATGTGTGTCTTTTGTTTTGTCCACCGTGATTTTATCAAAGAGGGTTAGTTGAGTAACAGGAAAATCTGTGATGGTATCAGCATTTACCCTTGAATCAAGTGCTATTTCCTTTGGACGGGTCCCCATCTGAAAAGCTAAATTAATTGTGCACTGCGTGAGACAAAGAGATGCATTTTCCATGGTGCAGCTGGGTTATTTTTGAAGAACAACAATGCAGGTGAAGCTTATCCCTGACAAACAGTTGTTTTCACTTAAAGACATTATGCGGAATGATGGAATCTATTTGTGACTATGTGTGGGAGTAAGCAATCTTGCTGATTTGCAGAGTTAAAGGGAGTAATTGAGGTGTTTGCAACATCTTAAAATCCGGTTGCAGCAGTCAGCTGAAGCAAAATGCTGTTAGGACCAACCCTCAGCAAACATTGAGCAAAGCTAAGTTGAAGAGCCTGAGTGGACCTCACTGTATTTGCTTAAAAACTGCCACTGTTTCACTTGCTGAAGTGATAAGTTGCTTGGATGAGATGCTGAGGGTGCTTTATGTGGCTGCACATGTCTGTGTGTGAAGAAAGTTCTCTCAGCTTTGCTGCATTGTGCCTTCTCAGGTTGCTGGGATGCTGCACTGGCTTTATGTTCATGCAGCAGCTGCTTACAAGAGATGCAGCTGCTGCTACTCATGCAGACATTTTTGATGGCTATCATAGAAAACAGGATCCTACTGTGTTACATTTTATAAATGGAAAAAAATCTTTCTCCATGATGGCACACAAAATATTTCAAGCAAGGCATTTAAGAGTTAAAGGTTCAGTGTAGGGCACCAGCTTCTAAATATTTTCATCATGGATTTATCTGCTGATTATTTTCTCGGTTAATTGAAAATCAAGAAAAGTTAAGTTGCATTCCAAAGATTTTTGGTCATAATGGTCAGTATCCATTTTCTTTAAACCAAGGAATCATAATCAAGGAAAAAAATATTTTGTGCACAGCATTCAGTGTTCTTTGGTGATATGCAAGCTCAACTTTGCAAGTTTTACACGTTATATTTTCCTTGGTTTTCCTTAGTGAAATGCTCCCATAGCTTTGATACTTTCAGGTGAAAATGTGTTAGATTGGCAGCAGCCATGTTGCACTGAGATTTACCTGCTGTCTCCTACTGTTTGCTGCTTGTGCGACTTTCAGCAGAGACTTCTCACTCTGTGTATAAACATTATTTAGGTCCACAGCATGAAAATTACGTAATCGACAATTAGCGACCATTAAATTTGCTGGCAACTAATTTTATTATCAATTTTTGTTCACAAAGTCGATTAATCATTGCAGCCTAAATGTTGTGATCCAGTTAGGTGGAAGGTGGGACAGATAACACTGTGTGATTTGGCACTTTGTTATCTACAGGCCGTGTCAGAATACATTGGTTTTTAAACTGTTTCCTCCAGATTTATCCAAAGATGACATAATAAGAGAGTAACACGGAGCACAGTGAATGGTAACTGTTAAATATTGCATTGTTGCTCTAGGTTTTGACAAACTGTCTTCTAATTATATCATACACTACCAAATGAAATATCATACACTACCAAATGAAATCAAATCAACTTCAGATATAAAATCTTTTACTTTAAAGGTTACATTTTGGCTCACATCAAATCAGAACTGTACTCATTTTGACTAATCTTATTTGTTATTTTGTATGGTGTATGTGTATTTGCTTTGTGATATGTGTGCAATGTCATGTTTTTACAGCTTTTTATCACGTATTTTACATACAAAAACCTAACTAGAGACTGGTGTTGCAAATTTTACATTTGCTGTAAACTCTATGTGCAGCAGTCCATCTTCATGCTCTGTCTTGGAACTATGTTAAGCTACATTTTCCCTGTTAAATAAATAAATAATTTAAAAAAAAAAGAAAAGAAAAACAGTTGTTCAGAACCTCCCTGGCCTTCACACAGTTCCATGTAGACACAGAGCAGCTTCTGTCATAGATCTATATATTCCCTGCCCTGAGGACTTGGTTGTTTGAGCACTGATGCATACATCATGGGGATATATGGCACTATAAAAAGACGGTGCATTTCCTCAGGATTTGCAGACAGCTGGGGCTGGTGAACATGAGGATACACATTCAAAGAAAAACGCCCAGGCTCAGTATCCGTCATCATTGTGTTTAGCTGCTGGATAAACATCCTATTACTCTGTTACGCTGATTCAAGTGCTCAAATTAAAAAACATGACTGACGACTCAAAATGATAACTGCTGATGGATGAGAAATGGGTGTCTTATTTGTCAGCTTGTGCTTTAGGGATTGACACGCTCAGACATTCCAATATTTGTTGTAAGTCAAACACCTGTCTGATACCAAATCTGGGTAAACTGTTCCACACCTGTCTGACCGCCCAGTACTTGTTTGCAAGCAAAATATTTGAATACACAGGTTGGTTAAAGTAAAATTGCTTTGGCTGCTTTCACTCTGGATTTCGTCCTCAATATATTTGCTTCTGTAGGCTGGACAACCGCTGAAACAGATTTTAACCTGGGCTCATTGTGAGGCTGGTAGGACCAAGTTTAGACAGCCCGACTTCCTGCAGCTAAAGAGTGATTATACAATGTGTCATGGATAGTACGGTAAAACAAGCTGACTGCAAAGAACAAGTGGTTCTTCAGTCAACAGTGTTGTAATTACAAGCAGGAACATTATTCCGCATATTTTATGCCTAAAAACCCTTGGGAAATAATTTTAGTGAACACACTGATAACATTAACAGAGGATCCCTTTCTCCACTTCCTTTGTTCAAATTATCGTGGCCATTTTTGGCCAGCTACTATTCATCCTTTGTCCCCTGAACTTTAACTGAAATCCACTAGGCATCCTGTTTTCTTATCTCACACTTAGCTGTTTTCAGACATAAACAACATTTTCTGGAGCATTTACAGTGGTACGAAAATGTCTGGAGCATTAGGCAGGGTTTCCACGGGTCCTTGAATTTTTTTGAAAATCAACCTTAATAGACATGGGTAATTGGAAGTGCTTAAATTTTGTGCATGAAAGAAGTTAAGTTCATATTAAGGTAAATATCTCCCACTGTCAATGTGCCCTTGTTTGTTACGACACCACCTACTGTTTCATGCACCCTTCATTGCTTGATGTGAGTAAACTAGTCATATGCAGGCCAAATGTCGAGTTTGTCCCAAGGACAATCACTTGGCAAGATGCATAGCGTGCTCCAAATCAGCAAAAGTGGACGCCGTGGGCAAAGTTGCCTTCCCATTTTAAGCTGTGTCAGCGCATTTGGTCTTTAAATTTGAGGAATTTGGTCCTTGAAAGTCATTGAAAACTCCTTGAATTTAATGTCAACTAATAACATGTGTAGCTTTTCTTGACATTTTCTCATTAGGACATTTCCCAGAAATTTTATTTGAGAGCTAGTAGGAGACGTTCTGTAAAATGTCCGGAGCACCTTTTGTGGACATTTGTGTTGTCACATACAGTTGCTTCAGACAATTTCTAGGAAAATATCCAGATATCAGTGCATACTGGGCCTGACAGTTTGAGTAACTGACTATCACACACTTTGCACAGTATTTCTACCCACTCACCAAACTTGCATAGTGCAGGGTGAAAATGAAAAAGAGGCCCCATTATCGAAATTTCAAGTCAGAAACCTAACAAAATGTATTTTGAAGTTGTTATTTTAAGGTAAACAAGTTGGAGGGTATTGCATTAAGTACAAATCAGCTGTTTTTTCCTAGTGTTGCATCAACCACTCCGTCTTATGTGACACTTGGCGATCTCCCCAACCTCCCTCTCTTCTTATTTTGAACTGCTATCACACTAAAGGCGGGGAAGATTCTTATTGTCATCAAAGTAAGTAATTCAGAGGAAAGGATTTATCGCAGATGCACCACATTTTATTTGAGAAAGCAAAGACTTGCCCATAACCTGTAATTAGTTAAGTGATTGAAATGCTTTAAGCTGTAAATGACAGACATGACCATACTAGCCAACAGTATATTTGCTGTGGTTGCAGTCCTTGAGAGAAGATTGTTTTGGATTGTCACACAGCTTTATATGTGCATGATACAAATGATTTTAGATAAAGAGGAGAACTTACTTTAGACTGTAGGAAACAACTGTGCTACCATTTCTTGCTTGTACAACACATTAAACTTACCACTGCAGAAGAAACTGCAAACTGTGAAACTGTTTGTTCTCATGGTTGCTCTTGGTGAAAAAAAATTAAACCACCTTGATGAAATTGTTCAGTAGGGTTCCTTTAAAACTTTGTTTAAAATAACTGAGGATATTTCTGTAGACTTTATAATTTTTAACTTAGTCATGAAAATATTAAGGGTAAGAGAGATGCCGCTTTTGTGAAATTTCAGTAAATCTGATGTAGCAGCGATGCCCCTTACATTTCTGCTATGAAATACAGCATAAATACAGACAAATATTAGTAATTTTATTTAATGTGGACTTTTAGGTGATGGTTAAAGCTCTAAATTGTCAAAAATGGTTTTGTAAAGCACTTTGCTTGGCTTTAAATACACAATATAAAGCTTGTGTACAATGCAAACACGTCATTTTCACATCTTTGAGATAAAATACTGAGGCCACAAACTGACCTTGCTGTGACACGTTTCAAGTCACGTTGTTCCCCACCCAAATTGATTTTTTTCTTGTTTGATTTCGCATGAGTGGCCAGTTTCAATCAATTAATCAGTCTGTGTAAAACTAACTATAATTGATGATGCTCACACAAATATTAGCTACTGTTCAGTCAGACTCATGAGAGATGAGAACTATATGACATTAAATATGTATATAAATATTGTATGTATGTTTGCATATAAGTCATACACTCACTCTTATGTGCACATACAAAATATGACAATGGTGATGCTTTTAGATTGTTGTTAGACTGTAAGCCTTGTGGTGGCCCCTTTTAATTTGAATTACAATCTATTGGACTGAACCACTAGAAAGTAAAGGGTCAAGGGTATGAATTTATTTATGGTGTATTGCACAGATATAATGATGGTTTGAGTGAAGCTTCCTCAAGGCTTGGCTCTCCATTTGTGCTGCAGAGCTTCATCAAGAGCTGGATGTTGTTTGACATCTTTTCACGCCAATGTGAATGGATAATTTTCTTGTAAATTCTAGAACACTTGCAGATGATTTTACTATTTATTACATTTTCATTTAATGATTGTTTGTATAATTAAATGTCCAAGTTAAATTTGTTGTCGGCCAAGACAACAAATGTATTATCTCACGCTATTTGGACGTCACATGGGAGTCAGACCTTTTTATTCAAACCATGTTTTATGATGACTTTATATATAAAATTACCTAACTAGGCAGAGGAGGTAGCCTTAGGGTCCTATCACACAGAGAAATGTTGCCATAAATGTGTCACCGGCAAAACACTGTAGTGATATGGTACATTGTGCCTTGCACATGTTTTTATTCATCTGATCCATATGTGGACATACACTTTTTTTTTTTTTTTTCAAATCAGCCAATTAAATCAGTATCGTTAAGTCAATGGCAAATACAGAAATAAATAGGGCTGCAAACAGCAATGAACAAGCCCCCTTGCATGTTGGGGTGTGGATTGACAGTTGGTCACTGTGTTGCCCAAGGGAGAGGCCACCATTAATTTGTTATGTTACTGAAAGCGTACTTCCTTTCCTCAGAAGCTGGCACAATGACTTTGCAGGTTGTCACTGTGGACTGATTGGCCTTAAAAGGAAGGTGAGAAAGAAGAGTAACGGGATGGATGTGTGCTGGGTGCTATTCCTGCAAGCATACTTTTGACCATTAAAATGGTTGCCGCGGTAACATGCAAACACATCATAACAAGGTGAGGGTGGCACCTGTCTTGGCTGAAGCCTGCTGCATGGCTTAAATGTGAAAATGTGTTTTTAACATCACGCTAAACTCAGTCCAGTTTCACAGGTTCTGATGTGCACACCAAGTTTGGCGAATGTTCGAACATGGCAAGGCCCTCAAAAGTGCACTGAAAAAGTAAGTGAAAGAAAAAGATGAAAAAATTAATAATCAGTGTGAATACAATAGGGACTTTGCACTAATTGGCGCTCGGCCCTTAAATATATATTATATAATGTAAACTTTCAGCCTTTCTATTGACCTCTCTCCTGTCTTTTTTTTTTTGCAATAAGCTACTTGGTCCCACCATTTGCCGATGATGTTCAAATTGACACCAAAACACAAAAGAAAGCACCAGTCATCCAGACAAATGAAGAGATGTTAATATTCACCACAATGTTTCCTATTTTTAAGGATGCCATGAACCTTAACACTTTTGCTTGTTTTCTTAAATAAAAGGAAGTGCTCCATGCCAGCTTGAATATGTTTTTATCCCGGTTTTTATGTCCACACAGGCGCACAAAGTGCATCATACGCTTCCCCCTGGTTTTTCCAAAGCATTTAAATAGCTATGCCTGTTGCGACGTGCCACTGTGTGATCAGCTCTTAAGACCCAAACACAAACCATAGAATTAAAATCCTCAGTAGAGGATTTGTCTGTATCAAATTGTTTGTCCTAGTGATTAGCATACCTCAGTACAGAACAACTGGCTGTAGGTCTGGAGAGTAATGTCAAGGTGTTGCAGGGTTGGGGGTTCACGATTAAAAATGTGCCTTTCCCTTTGGTCAAAACCAGTTTGATCCCATTTAAGTGGCTGTTGACCAGTGGGCATGTGTTTCACTCCTGGGTCAGATGACTCCTTTTGGCACACTGCTAATTCTGGTGTCATTTCCGACAAGCACTAATCTTCTGTCCTTTAGCGTAGCTGTTAACCAGTAATGATTTTAGTAAATCATACTTCTTACATCTTGGGACTGCATCCAAATTTTTAATTGCATTTAATTTTGTTTTATTTGTGTCTTTTATTTGCTCACTCACTGTTGAGTTTGAATGAGGGACCAAAGTAAAGGAAAAGAAAAATAATACTGACTGTAACATTGACTGAGCTACGTTGTTTTCCTGTTGCTTTCTTCTTGTTCCTCTGACTCATTTTGTTTCTGGTGCTTGTGTGACATCACATTTCACACATGGGTCATGCAGTGGTGAAAAACACACACATCAGACCGATGACTGGCGATGGGATTGATTTTGAATGCCTTTTTTTATTAGGTTCACCTGGGTTAAAAATCTTTGGTTTACCAGCTAACTTCATGTGAAATAAGCTTTAAATTGTGGCACACATGGCTGTAGTGTTGTGTGAGAATGCAAATGTGAGGGTAGCCTGCAATTTTTTGTAAAAATAATATTTTGTAACCTCTTTCTTTGTTCACTGGAGATTACTTCTATGTACAAAAACAAAAGAAGAAAGGGCTAATACACATGCACTACCCAGGCAAGATTAGCATCAGGTTAGAGTGTGAATGAAGCATTACTGTCAAAGCCACATAAACACACAAGCATACTCACAAACACGGACACACTTCACCATATTTGAGTGAGCCACACAACTGTATACATTTCAGTAGGTCTTTAACCTATAGTCTTTTGTACAGAAAATAAAAGCTGTAAGGCATACTTTGTGGAAAATACTTTGTGCCTGCATGCCTGCAGGTTTGTATGTGTTCAGCTCGTGAAACCAAATGTTTTCGTTTTATGCGGAACGATGTTGGAAAGCAGCACTGAATGAAGTCACGGCTTTTAAGAAACATGAGTGAAATACTACAGCAAAATGAACTGGTGTGTTGAATGCATCAGGATAATCGGTGTTCCATGTTGCGGAATAATAAGTGCTGCACAAAACTCTTTGGGTTGTCGATGAGGCAGAATGTTTATGTTAGTATTTTAATCTTTGGTGGTCTGGATACATCTGGCTGAACATTCACGCTCTATTTTTTTTTTCTCTCTCTCTCTCTCTGCTGTTTTAACATGCAATGACCCCAAATGCAGTGTCCTGTTTTGTTGCTTGCTAGTTTTTGTGTCACTAGATCATTTGTGTTTACTCACATGAGTTACTCATCCAGCAGCTACTCACCTGGCCCAGTTTGAATCAAATGGCATAAAATCATTTGCCGTAGCCAACAGGTTGTCGCAACCTTTACCTTCATTTTCTACAAACAACGGAATGTTGAAAGAATCTCAGAGCCCAGTGGCTTTTGGGATATTGTATATCACACATTGTATCACTCCAAGTCACATATTTTAACTTGAGTGACTAAAGCGAACAACACAAATGTAGCATTGTGTATTTTGTGTCATGGTATTGGTACATGGTATTGACTGAAGTGAATTTTGCATCTACTCGTGTCTTTGTACTGATTATGTATGTGATTTGTTTGCGTTGAAAATATTTTTTGTTAAGTGAATTAAGTGAATGCACCATTACACAGCTTAATGTGCTGCCAAGACCAAGTTTAGTTAAAACTTGAACTGAACTAGATTGTCCAACAGAAATCTCTGATAATTGGCACTGTTTTTCCTAATTATTATGTTAATCTCCACATTCTCTCCTGTTCATATTGTGAATGGCAAATCTAATTGGATTGGTGATATATTTGTTTGAAGTAACTGGTGCCAACAACTCAACTCATCTGTAATTGCTAAATAAAAAAAAAAAAAGAAATTTTATAGTCAGTGTTGGTGAAATTAAATTTTCATGTGAAATGTCCAAGAAGTAGTTTTGATCTCAGAAACTTCCGAACCACAATACAGCATCACAGAGCATTATGACAATCTATTCTATCTAAAGCAAATGTTTAAAAGCATGCAGGGAAGATACTGCTGCACTTTACCTTTTATAAACATGCCTGTACTTGAGACAGACGTGTATCTGTCATTGCCTTTTGCATGAGCACTTGGTGGATTTTCAGAATAAAGGAGAAAAAGCCACATTGCCCTAGGTTATGGCTATTGTGGGCCACTATGTGCATTTTAGTGCTATTGCAGGAAGGTTGTGTTGAACACATGCACAGGGACAGGCATTGAAAGAAAGGTAATGTCACAGAAGTTCTGTGTGAGGATCACCACCGAGCACATGGGTTGTCCCGAATTAGGTTGAGCTCATCAGTAATGCAGGCCCCATGGCATAACTGTGGAGAAAAAAAAAAAAAAAAACTCTTTTATTGTTTTATAAATTTTTCTCTTCATGTGCTAATGCAGATGGCACAGTGAGAATAAATCCGAACAACAAACTGTTCTTTGAACTTGTGAATGTTTGAGCAGTTGGTCGCAGAACACTGTGAATGAAGTCGCCCTTTCTTTCACATGCTTGTCTTTTGTCTTTTTGATATCAACCATCTCTGTTTCCTCCTTCTCCTCCATATTCTATGGAGCTCTCTCTGCACAGAGCCCTCAGTGATATGGCTATATATAGAATGAAAAGGAGGAGCAAGATTAAGAAATCTTGAGTTGAGCCCTTTAGTGTGTTCTCCCAATGTGCTCTCTAGATGCTGCTGCCTGAAACAGTTAACATTGCTCAGATTTAGCTGACTGGTTTTGTCTGTGATGAACTGACTCTGGGTGAAAGGGTTGAGTCTCAGTAGTCTGGATAAATATATCCAACTAACTGCTGTACCCTCAGGCTCAATGCCCTTTTTTTGATAGAACAACCTTCTAAGAACCTAGTTTCCTTTTGCTTTCATTACCTTGAGGATTCAGAACACATTTATTTTTCTTTTTGTTTTTTCAAAAGTTGTTATAGTTATTAATGAATAATTGGTATTTTTGTTGTGGCTTCAGCTCCCTTCAAAGTCCTTGATTGGTTGTGCTTATATGGTGTAGGCTGCTAGCCACTGTTCATTTCGTTAAGATTTTTGTTTGTCATTGACTGTAAGGCATTTTTTTCTAACATACATTACATCACAAGCATAATGTTTACATGATATTAGAAAAAACGAAAATGTTAGTCTTACTTGAACAAGACTTTCACCGCACATGAAAACATGTTTGTCTGAATAAAATTATACTCAATCAAATTTCTCAAAGCCAGACTAACACACCCAGATAATGTGATTGATAATTGATTTACTATTGCACGTCCTATATGTTCAGTTGGACACAACTGAACATATAGGACGTGCAACGAGCAACGAGCAACACATAGTATGCTCTACAGTCACTTGCTCCCCTGACTTTGACCCAGAAATATTAAAAGAAGCCAATACAGCGATGACATCAGCATGAAAACCGTGACAAAATCAGAGAGGTGCATTATTTGACCGATCAGGGGACTGAATTTATGCTCTGCCTGCTTAAAGAATCAATATTTGAATCTTTTTTTGTGGCCAGTTCAAGTTGTTGTCCATGATGTAATATGTTACTGATAACTGAGAAGTGCCTAATACTACCAAGTTAAGGATAAAGCGTTAGAAAATGGTTAATTGAGTGAGTGAGTAAAGGGGGCATATTGTCACCTAGTATAGCAGAGGGGGAAACCATTCATAATTCCCTGTCCATGCTTGTATCTTTGGGACAAAGATGGCAGTCTAACAGTTGCTCGACTTAACTGTGCATGGGAGCATACTTACGGAAATTACTACTACTTACGGAGTTAATGATATGAGGCATGTCCTACGCAATAAATTAATTTATAAACAAATATGAGTAAATTAAATAAAAGTAAATTGCTTTGGCCAATCACACAGCAGTTCCCAGACAGGACACTCCTAGTATTACAACTCCTCTGCATGCAGGTCGCTTTGGTCAAGTAAATACTACTATTGCACATTAACTGTCTAAAAAACAAACAATTATGTCTGTCCATGCTAATATCAGGACAGAGCACTTCCGAAATGTTAGTCTTTTAAATATTTTTCTAGTGAAGCTGCCTACTGCAGCTTTAAGTCTTGCAAAATTCCAGTTGCCTGATAACTGGCGGACATTCCCAATATGTTTTGTAAATGCTGCCTTTATTTACTTTGTTTTTACTGGTTGGGTGTTTTCCTTTTGACAGTTTGAGATGCCACTTTGGAATTAAATTTGGTTCGGAGGGTTGCTGAGAGCCGTGCGTAGCAGGTGCTGCTGGCCCGGTGGGGGCATATTTGTGTACTCTGCCCACTGAGTAGGAACATTTTAATTTGATCCCTTTGTTTCTTTAAAACAGGTCAGGATTTGTTCTACCCCTGAGCATTTTTGTGTCTGTGTGATGGTGATGAGGAAGAGTTTCTGCTTTTTGTATTTCACTTTGTCAAAATATAACATCCACTATTGGACTGTTGGATCATTTGGTAACCTAGGAGGTTATCAAGTTTCTGTACTTGGTCAATACACTTATTATTAGACTACGCTGGGCTCTTTCTCGTAGGAAAGCTAAAGAAGTGACACCATGCTGTACAAAACAAATCTTACTCGGCTGGCTACTATAATAAATAATGAGCTACACTTCTGAGAATAACTTTGAGTTGCCTCTATGTTGTATTTCTTGGCAAGCAGTCTGCATCTGCCACAGATAATTGGTATTGTTTTTTTTTCCTTTTTTTCCCCACTATTGGAAAATCCATGTACGTCAGAGTGGAATGTTCCCTGTTGTTTGTCTCGGCGTGCCTAAAGTTGCAGGTCACTTTCTCTGCAAAAGCAAATCATCACATCAGAGTATTTGTTTTTGTTCTTTATTACCACTGTATATACAGTATTATTTTAAAGTAATTCATGTAAACAGATATTTGTAGGGCTATTCTATCCATGTTTAACAAACCTAGAAATGATGGTCTTCTTGAAAGTCTTGATTTTCTTCCTCAAACCCAAATCTTTCAGTTGTAATGATATCTTCATTATATGGAACAAAAAAATAAAAATATTTGCATTTAAGAAGCTCAAAAATCTGAAAGATTGTTTTAGTTATTGAAAATAAACTCTCAAACCAGTTAATTGTTTATCAAAATAGTTGACAATCCATTTGGTAATCAATTAATAATCGATTAGTCAAATAATCTTTGTAGCCCAAGCATATTTTCGTTATTTCAAGCAGGATTGATTGCGTGGATTTTGACAGACCTGCATCAAGCTCCTTTTGTTTTTGTTTGTTTTTATTAGTGTAATAAGGGCTGAACTAATGGTGGGTGTACATGTCTATGCAATCAGCTGATCATTAGCCAAGTACTGTTTGGATTTTTTAATGAGGTATGGTATACACATAAATGATCTTTTAAAATTCTCTAAATTAATTCACTTTTTTTTTTTACCTACAATATTTCCGCTTCTCAGTTGAATTTGTACTGTAGACCTCTACATTACAGATTACCACATGCATATTTCCTGAATATGTCCTCATCTCTCTCTGAATGATTAAAGACTTCAGCTTGTTTTGTCCATACTTAACAATCCTCATATTTATTCTAACCAAAGATCTAATCTAATCTTACCCTTAGCTTGTTTGTGTGTGGATCGTTTCCTCTGCTGGGACATTTTGTGTGCAGGCTGCAGAAAGTGAGAATGTGACTGTGTGAGAGCAGTGGCTTTGTTTTTCCAGGTTTTGACAGCTTTGGCCCAAGTTTGCTGTGCTGTACGACCACTTTTCTGGCTCGCTCTCATTTGTTTACTGTGGTGTAAAATAGCAGCAACAGCAGCACTGACAGTAACATAGCCAGAAATACATTATACACTATACCTCACTATTAGAAAGGTCTTATCTAATACATCTTCAGCTATTTTACTGTATGGATCCTGTTTCGGATGCCACTTTAGGTAATGATTTAACACCTCAGGAGGGAGTATCTTCTTACATCTTGAGAGACAGTACTGCTCAGTTATGGACTAGGGCCTCTCTAGGGCTGATGGTAAAACAGTGTTGGATATCGCAATGTAATTCTCCACAGTAGCAATGTAACAAGAGCTCACAGTGTTGTGTATCAATATTATATTTTGGTATTGTTCACTTTTAGGTGAAACTCATTATTGTTTTCAATGTTTTACCACATCTGTTAACTGATTTAATTCACTTAAGCTGTGAATTAGATGTTTCAAGAATTAAACAAACAGTGTATAATTTTGTTGCTTGGGGTCTTTAAATCAAAACAATAAATAAAAAAAGACTTTTGATGACATTGGGAAGCAGCGCGGTATCATCGGAATTGTTGTCTTTGTTTTTTACAGGAAAAAAATTTGGCGCCAGAACGTGCCGTGAACACGTTATGCATCGCGAACTATTAGTGATATATACACACAATAAAATGTAAAAAAACAACAACAAAAACAACAGACTTACAATGGCCAACTAGTAGGACCAAATATATCCTTTCTCGTTCTGATGTTTCATAGCCCTGGAAGTTAAAGCAGAGGATGGCTGCAAAGATTATTCCATTAATGTTACAAAATGAAACTATTTTGATTGATTTATTGGTCTTAATTTTTTTTTTTTTAATAATTAAAAGAAGCTTTCTGATTTTTCAGCTTCTCAAATGTAAATATTTTCTGGTGTCTTTGCACCATATAACAAATAATCATAAAATCTGAGTAATTTTGGTTTGTGGCTAAAACATGTTCAGTAACATTTCTTGGTATGGTAAATACTGATCAACTAACAAGTACTTGATCAACTGATGAAGTAATTGACAAAGTAATTGAGAGACGGTAGAGCAGATGATGGCATTTAACGGCGATCATTATGAAACGATCTGCAACTTAAATAGAAATACAGTTTTTTTTGGATTTTAAGAATGTTAGAATTATTTTTGGCTAATGCAAATACACTACACAATAAAATATTTAACATCAGTTTTACTATTTTTTTTTCTTAATATATCCTAAATCATGTTTCAGGGTAGGCCACTCATCTGGTGTAATGGTTAGCACTCTTGCTCTTGCAACAAGAAGACCCAGATTCACAGCCCGGTTGGAACAAGGGCCTTTCTGCATGAATTAGACCAACTGGTCACTCTAAATTGCTCCTAGGCAGGCATTTATTATATTATTAAAAAACTGTAAATCTTATAATTTTTAAAATAGATGACTAATTTAGTAATTGATAATCAAATCATTCAATTCATAAATTTTTGTAGCCCTACCTAACTTGATAATTATCAATATTGAGAATAGCAACATCAATATTGACAGAATAGCAACATTTTTATTTGATAATCTCTTTTTGCAACATATGGCCTTGCCCTAGGCCAACAATGTGCATACCTATTTTGAATCATATTTGATGCTGCTGAGTTCATGATGCATCATGACAGTAGAAGAATCTTGATAAAGATGTAATTCCGGTCTAACACTCCCAGTGTTGTCAGCTCAGCTCTGGCGCTCAACCTTTGACTGCTCATCTGACAAGTGGGTCTATAAGATTGCATGCAAGTTCATTGCTCACAGTCTGGTGAGACTGTTAAACACTGATGGTCCTATTTATTTCCTGTGTTAGCTGACACTTTTTCAGCTTGGCCAATGTTAATGTTATTCATGAACCACGTGACTCAACAATGCTTTATTCTTTGTCAGGAGGCTCCCCTCGTGTCACCTTGGCTCTTTCCCTTTGTCAGTTTTTGTATGCCCACGAGACATCTCTCCATGGTCACAACCTCCCCACTCACTCACTCACACTCACACACTCCTTGTTATTCCCAGGGTTGAGAGTTTTCCTCTCCAGGCAACACACTCACACTCAGATCAAGTGGTGATGAAAGATGTGCCTAAATTGGGAGGTTCTGTACCAGAGGCAGGTGTGGGTTTTTAACACCTCTCCAGAGTCTTACACTTCTCAAATGTGTGTTGTGCGTAACTTTTTGGTAGCTTTCATTTCCATCGACACTTTGACTTGCAGCATGTGATTGAGCCTGGAATACCTTTGTGCACATTTGCAAATGGCTTTTGATTCTCTTAAGTGCAAATACAAGTTTCCTGAAGGGTATTAGTGAATATTAAATTAAGCTCTTATCCCAGTGGATAGTATCAGCTCTATACTCATTCATATTGCATAGTGGTAAGATAGACTGATGGTATGAAACAATTAAACCTTCAGATTGACTGTATATGTAGATGCGCCAGTGCAAAACATGACAACATCCTTGCTTACTAGGACTGGTACATTTTCCAAAAATCACGTCAAAGAAATATCATGTGACAGTCTATACATTTGAAGATATTTGGATGAATCCGCTGACTTTGTTATGCCCTATTTTGACAGGATCAGTTTATCATGAAGTAGGGGGTAAAGTAATTATTACAAGAGCTTCTCAGTGATTTTACTCCCGTCCAAATGTGCCATGTGAGTAAATTTACCTTAAGTAAAAAGGTCCAGAACAATTACCCCAGATAATACTAATCCCGTGCGAATAGACCAGCAGTGAATATCTGCGTAAATATTCTGTCATATTCTGTTTACAAGTGGTTTTCCATGGATTTTCAAGTATGGAAGCACGCGAAGGAGCATTCAATTCTGCAATAAGGACGTACCTTGTGTGGCAAACCTTCTTTTCAGTATACGACAAATACCATTCTCATTTAAAAATTGGTCAAAAGCACTTTTTAGAGGCTTCTGATTGCTTTTTTGAAATAAATCTCCAAATTGTGTGGTTATGCACCATGGCCTCAAACTGAAACCAATGTTCTCCCCAAAATTAAACACATTTTCTCCTTGGTCCACATTTGCGCGGAAAGCTAACTGCTTTCTGCAGTCTGCAGAATTTTTGCATGTCGGTTTCAAATGTGTTAGTTCTGTGACTGTCCACTAAAAAGGACTTAGCTTGTTTTTGTCCCCCATTTTTGTGGGGAACAACACAAAACAACATAAAATCACATTTCTGGACAACTAAGTAATTACTTCACATAGTCTGAAGTATTTGCATGCTTTATATTTTAGACTCTAATGGGTTTTTAAGGTTCGTGTTTGTGTTTCTCTATTTCAGATGGATATCCAAATTTCAAATAAAAAGTGACATTCATATTGCTCACTAACGTTCTCTTTACCTTAGTGGCAGATCATTTCCAATTAGTAACAGAGTGGTCATTTTCAATCACTGCAGTGTTTTAATTTTTCTCTTTGCCTCAGTTGATGTGTAGTTCCCATGAATACAACTTATACCTTAAACAAATCTTTCACTTTAAAAACCTTGAACTTTTTTTTGTCACTTATAGTCTTTAGTAAAAAAAAAACTGTACAGGTAGTGGGATTGGAAGTGAACTCATGATACAGTATAATAAGCTATACATTGCCCATGATGAAAACATGATATAGAAATTCAGTAATAATTGATACATTGCAAGATGATTGTATAACAATACATCACTACATCTGTCAAATGGAAGATAAACTAAAGTGCAATACTGACTTATTGTTTGATACCTTGACACAGATATTCAGGTGTTTTTCATCTCTTTGGTACAATACCATTACATGCATAGAAAATATCAGTAGTTGTTGCTAGCATCTTTGTAATTGTATCTAATTGTATCTTATAGCCAGATTTGGTGCCGTGATCTCGGCCACCTGTCTTTGTTTTGCCACATTTCAAAAACATAGTGACGGAGCCTAAATAACATTGTGCGATGAGCTGCATTGTGCTAAAGATATGACCCTCTGCAGAAAACAAACAGAATACATTTACTAGGACGATTGCTTTTCAACAAAGTGAGACAATTGAGCTGCATCTTAACCCAACCTCGTCAGCTAAATAGATACGCTGGAGTTGGAGTTGTGTCACTTTCAGGCTAACAGGATCTAAACAGTCACCCCTGCACACATATACACACACGCACGCACACATAAGGTTCATACACATGTTATGCTGCCTTTAAATGGTAGTGCAAAAGCAAGGGGCAAAATTGAAAGTAATGGATGAACACATTCAGTTTCACTTTGTTTTGGATTAGCTGGGCAGACGGCTGTTCCTCTGCATGATTCCATTTAAAATACATTATTGGCAGTTTGCTGATCCACTTGTCTGAAAAGACTTACAAGTACACTATTGAGATAAACAACCCCTACTTAACTGGGCAGGGGTCAAAGCCACAGCAGAGGATTGCTGTTACAAATATTCCTCTGTTGTGGAAAAGAATTGCAGTATTTCTGCAGTCTAAAGGAACATCCACCACTTTATTTTTGGCTAATATGTGTTTTTCTCGCAAGACCGGAGACTTCACAAGACCTTCTGATTCTGAAGACTTTGGGTCAGTGGCCCCGATCTTGCAAGGCTGGTTTTCCGTTGACACATGGTAGGAGGTAGTGGAGACAGCTCCTAACCCCCCCCAGCATCACTTAACTATCACAATGAATCTGAAGCGGACAAATTAGGGTAAAAGTCCTTCATAGTTCCACTGTAAGTCACTGTATGACAGAATGTTTCCATCACTGTCGAAAGGTTGTTTAGTGAATATAACATCCAACCTGACGGCACACCCTGTATGTGCAGTCAACAAACCTCTTAATATTAATCAAAAACATGTCACATTAAGCCTGGCTGCTGCATTCGGTGACCTATATGAAGAAGCTGTTTGTCTCCAAAATGGGGGCTTTGCAGATTCAGTGTTGCAAACTGGTGGAATGCGTCAGCAGGCAGACAAGTAGCGCTTGTGCTTTTTGGAAGGAAAATGTAGCAGCCCCATTACTCACCTCTGTAGCAGGGATAGTGCTCTGCTGTGTTGTGCCTCCCAGGGGTTCTGTTCAATCATTGGCGCACACTTTATTACCTTGTTCTATGGAGGTGTGTGTGTGTGTGTGTGTGTGCACTCTGCCTGCAGAGCCCTCTCATCTTAACTTATGTACTGCATAGGGATTTGTCTGTATTTACAGTAATATCTGTGCTGTTTAAGGTGCCTTTTTGCGTGGAACAACTTCCGAAAGTGCTCCTGTGAGTATACTGTACTTTCTCCTCTTCATCTCTGACACCAGTGCAGGAGAGGTGAGAATGCTGCTACAGATTTTGTGCTCCATTCACCGCAGATGTTGTCCTTACCCCCCCTCTCCCTAATTGTACGAACAGCATCTGGGAGCAAAGCAGAGATGAGATAGAGGATGACTTTTGAATTGGAGGGTGGTCGACTGTTATTGAACTGTAAATAAAGCCTTCTTGACATCTTGCTTTAAAATGTGTTTTATTTGAATGGATTACCTCTTGTAAGTACAGGTGTAAATACACCCCAGACAAATGCTTGCAGAAGTAGAGGACGAGGTGATGTAAGGAGGTAATGACTGTGATCAGATAGCAATCGGATCTTGATGTGGATACCTGAGACGCATGTTAATACCAGGTGTAAATGCATGGGGTGAAGCACTATCTGATCACAATAAAAACACATTCTTATACCAGGTGTAAAGGGGGCCTATGACATGCTCGGTGGATATGGGATGCTTGTGCAAGCAAGCCCAGGTTTGTGTGTGGGAGAGAGGCCATTTCAATAGAGTATGCAGCGGGGCAGGGGGAGGGGAAGAGCTAGAGTCTGCCATATGGATGAGAGACAAAGGGAGAAATGGAAGGGAGGAGAAAAGGGGGAGACTCAGTGGCCCATGTCTACTCACTAAATGCTCCCTGCTGGCCCTGGGGATGCTGACAGCACAGTTTTGTTGATTCATTCCCCCTCTCCAGCTAGTTCCTTCGTCTTTTGCAGTTATCCTCTATTCCTCTTGCCCTTGTGCTGCTCTTTTTGTACTGCTCCCCCTATCTGTCTCCTCGTCCAGCATGACCTTGCAGATATGGAGTCTAGCTACCCTGTCACACTGGTAGGTCTGCTGATGCATATGCCTGATGTCACACAGTGTCTCAGTTAAAGCGTTGTGCATTACATAATCCTCCACATACAGTAAGATAAAGGGTAGAACCAGTTTGCCACAGAAGTGATAGTTGATGTTAAAAACCAAGGTGGTGTAGTCGACGAAAGACACACCAGGTTATATTAAAATTGCAAAGTGGACACAGAGCAATACTAGAGTTGGTACTGTATATCCTGTGGGGTTTTGGAAGTAGTGGTAGTAGGACTGTTATCAAAGTAAAATATTTTTTTCAAGGAAGTTGATATTGATAATTATGACAATAAATGTTAGATGAATACAGATTAAGATCGAAGAAAATTATATGTACTGTACATACACATTTTTATGGAAAATAAGTATGAGAAAAAAATGTGAGTTACATCTCACCTTGTAGTCATTCATTTGACAGCTGCTGTTGATGTTGGACCAGAATATATGCAAGCAGTGGGAACACTGGGGGTTGTCTTGGGTCATCATGAGCTGCTGTAGCAACTGACTTAGAGGTAGTGTTGATGTAGTGATACTAATCTGGTAAAGTGCTGCAGATATTATATTTGGGTAGATTTATGGCCTACAAACACTAATTAAATGTATTTAGGTTTGATCAATCTGTGAAGAAAATACAGCCATTATACATTGAAAATATCCATTAGATGATGGTGGCAGAGGAAAATCCCTTCCCGTGGTTACAAAGAGGTATTTGATCCAGATTCCAGTTGTTGGATGATAGCGTGCAGAAGTAGACAGTCCCATACCATTGTTTTGTTTTAATCTCATGTCAGATTACAAGTGCTACTTGAATCAAAGCTTTGAAGGATGATTTAACACTTTGCACCTTTATGTATGCATTAACCAAAGCACAAACAAATTAATTAATAATTAATAGTAAGGCCATTTTAGAACTGAGGCATGAAGTTAAGGTCACACTGTAGAAAAGGTGCTTCATTACTCACTCCTCCAACCCATTGCCACACTGGGTCAGCTAATCTGGAGGTTTAACTCCCGCTTTGACATTTTGCTTAATGAAGCCATAATTTTGAAGATGATGTACACCTCAACACATGGACAGTGGGTTCACGGAAAATGTAGTTAACAGTCAGTCAGTAGATAACACAAGCATATGCTGAATAGTTGCATTACATGTGCTTGTTTAAATGAAATCATGTTGTTTCTCTGTATTTGTCTCTACAGTCTTTCAGTGTCTTTTGCAGATTAAAGAGCTGGGCAATCTGAGCTAATTACACTGCATGAGGCAAAGACACACTTGAAATGCCTCCTAAAAACTAGTTTAGGTAATCAGCTTCACTGAACCGAGATTCAGAGGAGAGAAATTGCAGTCCTATCCTGTGACATGAATGAAGGACAAAGTGTTGCAGATAGTTTTTAGAATATTTTGTGTATATTTTGTTTTGTTCTCAGTTGAGCAAACTCTCACAGAAGTTTTATTAATGGTATGAACATTAGTCCATCTTATTGGCTTATTAGTTTGTTTACACCAACTGAATGGTGCCAGTACCAGTTTCGAGCAGTCAGAGTTCACTCGGCACTATAAATCCACCGAGACTGAGCAATGCACTGCAGTTAAATACGTTGCTTTTCACAAGTATGGAAGCAATACAATCTATAACTTTCTAATAAACTTTCCCTCACCCTACTCTGGAGAATGTTTGGACAATGCAATAAAAGCATGTAAAATAAAGAAAAAATTTAAGCAAATGTTTAATTCTGTACCTGATACGGTATATCACTACACTAGCCTGTGCTCGGGTTTCCCATCACTGTCTGTGCACGGTTTGAGAATGTTTTTCACCCCTGCTGTCTCTGGTTTCATTGGTGATCCGGTAAAATACTCTCCCATTTGCTTGTCTCTGACAGCTATGCACCATTTTAACTTTCTATGAACACAGTGGGTGAAGAGATTTCACTACAGACATCGCATGACTTCAGCTACTGAAGCTCTGTATACATATGTAGACATCTGAATCTAAAGGTGATATCCACCTCATTCCCTGTGCATACAGAGCAGGACTCAACAATTAATTGTTTTCAAATTAAAATCGCAGTTTGAAACAGTGCTGTAGCAAATTATGAATGCTGCAGTTTATTCCTTCTATTTTTGTTTGCTTTATATTCTGTGCCAATTTTAAGAAATGCAATTCATTGTCAGAAATAATGAATATCTTTAAATTCTTATCATTATAGTATTATAGTAGTTCATTTTCATATTCGATTGAAAAATGTTGATCATTGTTGACCAAAATGGAAATGATGTTTGCAATAAGGAATTTCTATTCATATTAATGGTGCAATATACTGGTTGCCATTCATGGTTTGTTTTGTCACAACACACTCCAACTGGCATTCTTGACATTTTTTAAAGGCTGTAATAGTACCTGCATTTTTTTTCCTGTGTGTTTGCACCATATCGCCTAAGCCAATCTCACAGCACTGCATCAAGTGCCACACTGTGAGGAAAACAGTTGAACTAAACGTGTGCCTGGTACGATTTAAACTATATGAATATGTGAAGTCAAGAGTTGCATTAACCTTTTTTATGATCTGACTCCTTAGAATGCTTGAAATGTATGCCCATCTCTAGTTTTAGCATTGACCAGAAACCCTTCTATTTGGTATGAGAGGTGCAAAAAGAAAACTAGAGCAAGTGATGTCATTGAAAAATCCTTTCAGTCAAATTTGAAAAACCTTTCATTGTCCAGAGGCGAGATTGAATTAACAGGATTTGATACTGTCCTTCCAGCCACCAAACCACCTCTTTCTTTATACATGCAGTACAATCCTTGTAAAAAAAACAGGTCAAATAAAACAAGGTCTTCGATACAAGGACAAGTTGTACAAGCTCAAAACAATATACATGTTTAGTTGGAGGCAGAGTGGCCTTCCCCAACTACTGAAGAATAAATTGTCTTAATCCTCCCTGAGTTTAGTGTCAGTTTAATAAACTTGTGAGCAGTTACAAGTGAAAATTTGTTGTAAGCCTTTTGATGTTTTAAATTACATCTCATTATACATGTTTACATAGAGATAGCTTTCAGTTTTCTGTAATTAAATCCCCATCCTCTACTCACTGATTTTCACTTTCTTTTTGTGGGAAAATAAAAACCACCTGATGGATGTGAAATTGTTTGCCTGAATAAAGAAAACCACAAAAACTAAAGGGGGAAAAGCCATTAAGCGGACAAAAATCTGCAAGCTAATCAAATGGACTTTTGCATTGTCAGACACTACTCATGCAGGCTGTGTCAGCCTTCCTGAAACTGATTTTGTATTCAGCAAGGCCGGGAATTTCTCTTTTGAAATGTCTGTGTTCTGGCACTGGCTGCAATACATTTTGGAACTGTGTGGTTCATCAGTACCTTCTGCTAAATGCTAATTCTAGACTTTGCTTTTCTTATCCGTGTAAGTGTGATTTTTGAAAAGTATTGTTCCTTTTTTTTCTAAAGGCAAGTTATTGGTTTTGCCTAACAAGCCCAAACATGTGTCCACCCTTTAAAATCACTTGGAATAACATTCATCACCCTTGATAGCTTTGCTATCTCTGTGAGAATGGCATGCTTGAAATACTTATCTAGAATTCAGCCTATTTTAGCAACAGACATTGGTTCATTGGACGTCTTCATTGCTCAACATGAACCATCTGAATCATCTTAGACCTTTTTTACATGGAGGATGACTCCTAATATAGATGGCAAGGGCATAGTGTTGCAGCTCATCCTCTGCCTCTGGCAGACCTTAATCAAACCTTAATTTGGTTCGTCCCATCTCTTTCATGTGTCACAGCTTGAATAGTTCAACATCGTGACCTCATGCTGTTCTGGAAAAAAACAGACCTTACTGTTAAGCACCACACCCACATATTCATAATTATTTCACATCACGAGGAGTGTCAAGCGTTAAGACAGAATTTCCTCAAAGATGTGCTCTCGTCCACAAATATGAATTTAAGCCTTTTGTGGAAATTGGTTGTTCTTCGTGGAAAAAAAAAAGAAACAAAAACCAGGTTCAGATATAATTTGTATGTCTGTGCCTTTACAGGAGGGTGGGCATTTAAACATTTGCTAAGTTTGGATGATAGATTATGAGTTTTATCAACAATAGCTCTCAAACAACTATTATTAATATTACATTTACTGTAGAATAAGGAAGACTGGTTGATTATGGCTTGTATAACATCAAGAGTCATTTCCCTGTTCCTGTTTCTTTTTGAATTATACTTAAAAACCAAACAACTGTAAGTAAAGCAGATGAAAAATGTAGCATGCAGTCTACTTATTTGTGAGGATTGCACTTGTGGTACAACCTTCGATCAGCAGCAAGACAGGCACGGATTTCAGCCTTCAAACCTTGACCTTGAGGGATGACATCATTCTTGTGATCATCCCCCATGATAAGTTTCAAGTTGAAAAGGTCACGTTGGCTGCTTTGCCTCTACAGTATGTGACCATGGCATGGTTAAACTTCTGCTGCATCTTTTTATTTATTTATTTATTTTTTATAGTTACTGTTTTTGTACTGGTGTAGAAACATTTTAAGCAATGCTATGGAATGAGAAGGACTAGGTTTTGATAAAAAATATTTTAGACTTTGATACAGATTGCTCAACTGTACTTTTTTTCTGTATTCATAGTTTCAAACTACTTGAAACATTTTGGTTAAATTCGTTTTTTGGTGAGCTAAGGATCTTCATGCAGATGGACATAGACCAACTTTATGCTCTGATGTTTATTCTGTGCACGATCAACTGTTAAAATTACATTTGTCATGTCACTTCTTGACATAACATAATTAATTTAAACAATTTAGGTTATTAAAACACAGAACCACATGCTATGACTTGATCCATAGACATTTGCTTTTGGTCTCTGCACCTCTGGCATGTTCATAGTTTTTCCAGACCGAATAGAGTGGCCCTCTACTGTATCATTGGAAAGAGCACAAAATATTAATCCCAGTGACAATGGCTGTTGTCTGACTCGTGTCCACAGCTCAGTGATGATGCTCATAATATTCATTTTCCCTCCACTTGTTCATAGTCTGTGGGCAGCTAACAGGAGCCCAGACAGCGGTGACAGCTTTTATGATTTATGAGGCTAATGTTTGATCGCTCTGTGGCAGAGATAAATTGGATTGTGGTCCGTCAGTCAATGACTTGGACAGTGAGTGTGTGCGTGTGTTGGCCCATTTCTGTACAAATGCAACCCCCCCCATCTTTGTAGTCAAACATGACCCGTGCAGTGTAACCATCATAGACTCCAAGATGAAAGCGTTCTGATTGATTGCTCAGTGACAGTTATATTTCCTCTGTCATCGGTTAGCACTTTTACTTCCTCTCAAACGTGTGGCCAGGGGTCTCTGGGCACAATAATGGCAGGATTTCTGTGTCCTTGAAGCAACTTTCAGAGATGCCACAGCTTAATTAAAATTTTGCATTTTTACCACAGCTGCTAACGCCACAGTACCATCAGAAACAGGAAATGTTAGGTACATCCAGTAAATATAGAATTTATTGAGAGGTGTTTTACTGTGTATTTTCTTACCTTTTCGTTAGAAAGGGTATACAAAGAATCTTATAAATAAAGCATCTTACTCATTCAAGACTGATGACTAGTAAAACCTCAGTATGGGCCAGTTCGGAGCTACCTGACATCCCATTGGTATTTACAGGGAATGGAAAGAATCTTTATTGTCATTATACAACCGAAATTGCACAACAAATTAATCAGGTCAGATGGAGGCTGCAACTCAACTGAGCGTGCTGCCGCACAATGGAGCTAACCTGACCAATGTGAAGTGGTAGATTCATTTGAAAACCTATTTTCATCATGGTTCAGTTAATTCTACACAGTTCATATTTTTGCAGTACAACATTCTTAATTTGCCACCATTTTGTTTGAGTCACGTTGGTGGTTAAAATTGTTGCATACAGCCACATTAAAACAATTAACTGGTTTTAATGCTGCTGCTGATCGGTACATACCTCTTGCTTGCTTTGATGCTGGACCATCAGCAATTTTAACAGTTAAATTTGTTGTCTTGGCTTGAAGAAGTGATCCATACTTGAGTAAAGCCATTGAGAACATTGCTACCCTAATCATTTTTAATATTCTGTTCAATTTGATTAACAGGAAATAGATGAATACATGAAAAAAATATTTGTTTTTCTGTTTTGGTATAAGCTCTAACTGAGCTTGTCACTTATACAGCTCACCAGTAGACAGTAGAGACAGCTGAATGTAGTTTCAAGTTGTCATAGCCGTTAGAGCTGGCTTCTCATTCGGTGCAGCCTAT
Organism: Brachirus orientalis; assembly: GCA_016785285.1. NCBI lineage: Eukaryota > Metazoa > Chordata > Actinopteri > Pleuronectiformes > Soleidae > Brachirus > Brachirus orientalis. The sequence continues at coordinate 3,772,333 of JAFBJR010000107.1, read as the reverse complement.
TTCTAACACCTTCACTTTATAGATACTGCTTACATGCATGTTATACATGTTCCTCTAATGGAGGTCAGGGTAAAAAAATGTTGCTTTGAGGTACAAATGAAAGTTCTTCATGAGATTGGCTTCTGGCTGAGGCAGCACAGTGCTATTCACTAACTGATATTAATTGATTTAATTATTGCGTGTGTTTACACTCTCGGCACAGAGCATTGTTGTATTGTAATGACAATTGAATGGTTGTCCCTGTGTCACAAACCAATTTCTTGATTATGCTTGCTGAACATACAGTATATGATAAATAATGCTTGGCACGTGGCATGTTTTTTTTTTTCCTCCTAAGGCTTTGACACTTGTGTATTCTCTCATAGCCTACCTTATTGTCATTATATCAATGTTATTTCCTCCTCTTTATTTTAAAAAATTGGATTTTTTGGGGGGGACTCATTTTCTTTTTGTTCATGTTTCAATTAATGATGTTCTCATCTGGATGAGAACATCAAGTGTTTTTTTTCCCCACTTTTTCATGGCATTTCCACTATCACACCAATTGGCCGAAGGGTGTTCTTCATTGTTTGTCCATGTGTCACAAGTGATATCTCAGACATGGCTGACTGGACTTTGAAAACACTCACAGGAATGATGTATTTTATCATCACATGTTGGGATTTAAAAAAAAAGAAAAAGCAAAGCCCTGTGGCCATAACTGGGTTGAGACGTTCTTCTACCATGTTCATGCTCTTTCTCAACAGCTCCCATTCTATGGATATGCACTTTTACCTCATAGAAGCACTCAGACAAATATTTATTTAAATGCTCCTCTCTAGCACTTAGTGTGAAATGTTTGATTCAAGGTAATCCTAAAATTAATGACTGATCATTGTGATCTTCAGTTTGTCTGCTTTGACCAATGCTTACATGAAACCATGCAAACCTTTATATGGGTTGATGTTTTTTTCCATTTGTCCATCATTACTGGTGCTAATACTTAACCTCAATATTAAAGAGCGTATTTTTATTGTTTTTAGAACCTGAACTGCCATACTCAGTTGCGTTAAATCACAGTCAACTCTTGTACCATACCATACACCATATTTTGGTGTCATAAAAAAACCTGACCAAAGCTAAATAAAATTAACTGAGCTCTATCCAGATCACCTTATAAAACCCACTGCTGCTTTGTAAATATTTTATTCTCATAAGTGGCCACTAATTTTTCATCTGCTTACAGCCACACTTTATGGAGGGGTTGAAAATAAGTGCACATATGGTACATCAACCGTGGCAGTGACAATAAACAAAAACATGGCAGTGAGGTAATGAATAAAAGCACACAACTAAGGCAGAAGGGACTGCTTTGCATATTTCTGAGCTCCCACTCTGAAGGATGCAATATTTGGGGTAAATGGTCTAAAAATAAATGCTGCCATGGTGATGGAAGGAGATGCCTGTTTATCTCTGCAGATGCAGTATAACAAAATAACAAAGAAGTACTTGCCAAACAGAGAATTGTAACTTTGTTAGATGCTGTGGCTTTTTCTCTTTCAAAAAATACAATGGTTATAGTAATGTCTCTTCTTGCATTTATAAGATATCTGAAGATTGATCTTTTGCTGAACTGAAACGGGAGAATGCAACATGGACATTCAAAGTAAGAAGCCATGACTCCAGTTGGATCTGGCATTTCCTGTAGGGATTGAGGCAGACACATTTATGTGCGAAAAATGGGTGACATTGCCCTTTAGGCTACTGATTCATCAACACTACTGAAACACTGAAGTCCCATTCATATAGTTGAATATTGTACTACACTTGGTTACAGAATTGTAATTCACTAACCAATAGATTAAATGTAAGAACTGTCTGAAGCGCGACTCTGACATCAGGCAGCAAATTATAGTTTAAACACATGCACATGCAGACAGAGGCAAACACTTAAGCTCAGTAAACAAGGAAAGCTTTCTCTGCTATGTGAATGAGGAGCCTCAGCTGAATGGTTGAGTGTGTCCTCTGTCTCTGTGTGGTCGACAGCCCAGAGAAGATTAGGAGGAGCTGATAGCTCGGGAAGACCTGCTGGATTACACTTACAAAAACATCCTTATATTGGCTGAAATGCACCACTATCCTCATCTCCACTCATTTTAGTTGGTGAACTTTCCTCTTGTCATGCTCTCGCATGTTTGTGAGTTAACTTAATGAAAATGACCTTATCTAAGATGAGGCTTGGGCAATTAAACTCCATGTATTTGTTCCTACATGCTTGGTATCTACCTGACCGAATCACTCAGACATTTTAGATGTCTGAGCTGTTTCCATGAGCCGCAGTTCCAGGCATGTGTGTGTCTTTGGTTAATCAGAATCTATTTATTTATTATGCGAATAATAATTTATTATGTTAATGTAAGTGAAGCCCAAACGGGAACTGTGCTGGTGTGAAAGTGGCAACCATGTACAGGAAAACACAATGCTGCTATACTGAGAAACAGAGAGAGTCATGTGGAGCTCATCAGCATTGTGAGAGCTCATTTGACACTGATTTGAATGTAATGGACATTTGTTGATATTTAAAAGTCACACACTACAGCTTCAAGGTGTTGGTAGACGGTATGTTATTTTCTTTTATAAAAATCACATTTGCCTTACATATTAAAAGCCATTTTAATATTGTTTTTCATTTGTATTGAGCTTTTAAAAATAGCAGTTCAGGCACAATGCATGGTTTTGAAAATATCAGTTGTGCATTTGTATGGTAAAAAAAACAAAAACAAAACAAATAAACAAAAAAAACAAAACAAAGCAAAATGATATCTGGACTGATTACGTAGCGTTGAAGCACCCATGTACAGTGTACCGCAATGCACAATGGTACTTCAACATCAGCAACAACTGCCTACATTGTGAAGAAACCTAAAAGTAAGTCTAAAAAAGATTTGGACAGTTAAAGCAAAAATAGGTATGCCGTGGAGAAGCGTGAAGAAGTTGGGCTTGTATTGGGGGGGGTAGCTGATTCAAATCCATTGACAGGTCAAGGGCTTCGGTGCCCCTGAGCAATCCCCCCCATTTTCCCTGGTTGCAGATAAATGCTGCCCACTGCTCCTGTGTCCGGTTTGTGTGCGTTTACTTCTGGTATTGTAAAAATGGTTAAATGGAGAGGTCAAATTCACTATCACTAATTGCAATTCTAATGTGTGAATATGAGAAAGCATTTCAGAGATGCACAGATTGCCTCAGATCATCTCTGTTGTGCAAGAAATAAGTGCATCTGTCCATGCTTACGTGTATATTAAATTAAAAAGTACTTTGGGAGTGATCGCGCCTACTGAATCTTTAACACCTAACCTCTTTTCCATTTTGTCACCTGGCACAATTTTAGCATCAATCACTATAAAGCTGTTAATAGGGACAAAGAGATGCTGTCGGCTGGGTGTGGGACCCTGTTCGAGGAAGTCTGTGTCACTAACTGGTGGCTGGCAAGAAAGGAGAGGGTGGGGTTGAGTTTTAAAGGGAAGCTGTTAAGGAGACTGAAAATAGTCTCCTAGACATGCGTCACTACAACCTGGCCACAACACCGCTCCCTGCTCCCTCTGCCTTGCTGTTTTCCATATGTTCACTTTGCACCATGAGTAACAGTGTTACACAGCTCCTCATTTTTCATGGATGTGATTACATTTGCCTTTTAAGGTCTTGAATGTCTGAACATAATTAGAATAATCGGTCATATGATTTGTCACAGTTTCAGATGGGAGTTCTTTATCCGATCGAGGTTTACTTTTCATATTAACAACACAGAATCATTGCCCAATGCTCCAGCTTCTACATAGTTTTTCACTCGTTTTGAACTCTTTTTTTTTTAAGGCCTACAGAATGTCAGTGTTCTGTTGGTAAATAAGCAGATTGTTCAGTTCAGTACTTCCCGTCTTGTCTTGTACATGCTGTTCTGCCCATATCTTCATTGTGATAGCCTTGAAGGATCATGACACACTTGTTTTCTTACTGTTTCCAGGAGGGCTCTTCCCCTCAGTTTGTAAAAACCACTAACATATATCAACTGTTGTGTGCCTGCTGCTGTTGGTTGTGGAATAATGCATTTTCGGAGGATAGTACTGAAATGATGATACTACTGGTATGTGGTTTGCATTAGCTTAACTTCTTTCCCAGAAAATGTCTGTATCACTATAAACATCTGCTTTGTTGGATGACATGCACCATGACAGTTAGAAAAGAACAAAGTTACAATTAAGGCTTAACTATTTAATAACATATCTATTGGTGTTTTGTCTGACAGGTATTGACAGGTATGGATTTGATTTGCGATATATATATTTTTTAAATAAAGATTCAGTTCAGTATTCACTGTAGAATAGATGTAAAATATGATGGAGCATTACTACAACACAATCAAACTAATGTCTACTGTAGTGTAGTGCAAAGATGAGAACTTAAACACGTATACAAATATGTAATACATTAAATTAGCATAAAGCATTTGTGTTGCAGTCTTTGGTGTTAAATGTGTGTTATGCTATTTGGATTTGGAAATTATTTGATCATTCCTAGTTATATTTTATTTGTTTGTTCAGTGAAAATGAAGGTTTCAGACTTTAATAAAACAAAGCCCCAAGCTCTGCTCTCTACTCTGACGTTTGTGCTGACCTCTCACTTTAGTAAACAGTTCAATCCAAACTGATGCTGCTGGCATTTGGCAGCAGTGCCAAAGTTTAGCATTCAGTAAAACCACTGACAGTAAAACTATTGTGTAATTGCAAGGCATTGAAGACTTCTGTCATGCATGTGGACATGGGTGGGAGAAAAATTTGAATATTTTAGGTCATGTTAACAATGGTCAAATACCATAAGAGTAATTACTCTTGCAATAATTCTTACTCTCTTCCTATCACTACTCTTGGGATATCATCTTTTGTTTTGGCTCTGTCTAAGGTTAGACCACCTGTTAAGTTAAAACTATAAAATTCTTAGGCTAAAGCACTCAGTCCACTGCTGTCACAATTAATTATAAATACAGTTTTGACGTATTGTCATAGTGATGTGAGTAATGCACAGTGGGTTATGTTACCATGAGACAGTGATGACGCTGCATGAAATGTGTTCAAATAAAGGATTTCAGCCCTTCAGCTTTGAATGCGTTGTCAACACAGTAGACTATGAGATTTTAACAAGATTAACACAAATCAAAAAGATTCAAAAGATTCAAACATTGTGCCATTTTCTTGCTCAACGTATGCTATCTTCATTTTCTTGTTTTTGCTCAAGAACACCAATAGGTGAGTCCAGGTTTGAACCTAATTAGTCTGTTTTACTTCTCATTTAGCTCATTTGTCTGTGTTTAACCATGTTACCAATGTAGCAAGAGTAAGTGCCAAACCCTCCCGGCCACAGGAGATGTCAACTAACTGAACTTTTGTCCCCATTCTCAAAAACTTCACTTGGAGTCCGAACCAATTTTAGAATAATAAATGCTTTTTTTTCTCCCAGAAAAAGTTTAAAACCGACAACTGGTGCACTTTAACCTATATCGATATCTATAGGATGGATTCGTGAGGAATTTCAACTGTTCATCACTACAATTAACACATGTAAAACTGCAATGCATACCCAACTGCTGGGTTTTTAAATGTTTGACTGGAAAGGTCAGGGCTGAAAGTGAAATACTAACACATACATAGATACACAAACTGACGGGTTCAGCGACACACACTGTTTTTCACATATGTTTTTCACATATTTCACGTATGTGACAGTCAGTCAAACAAATATGACCTCTTTTAATGCAGCCGCTCTGTTTAGTGCTCTTGTAATGAATGGTTGTGACTTATAATCAATACTGTGTGCTAAAGCCTGAAGGTTAATCAACTGGATGGCATGTCTTTGCATTTGAGTGCGTGCATGTCCATCATGTGTAGCCTTTTTTCCAAACAGAGTTACATATGCAAAGTGTCTGTCAGACGTAATTGGTCTTGTGTGAGAAATTGAGAAAAACTTGTTTCCTTCTGGAAACCAACATTTAGACTTTTGTCCACATGTCAGGGAATGCAGTAATTGTCAGCCCTCATCTGCTATATTTTTTGTTATTGTTGTGGCACCAGTGACATCTGTAATTCTTTCATGGCCATTAGTGGGTGATAAAATTGCTCAAATTTACTTGATTTATTACATCAATAAACATTGGTTTGAGTTTAGAGTTTATGGTCTCGAATTCAATCACTAGTGTCATGCCATTATCAGTATGGCATGATGATTCATATAGAGTAAATGTGTTTTAAGGCAGCCCTTACCAAACTTAAGAAAGTTGAGGGTGCATCTCTGAACAGAGCTGTTGTTGCTGCTGCTGGATGGTGAGCTTGGTGTGTGCATGTGTGTTATGTATAATAAATTCTTCTCAAAACTAAAGAGTGGCAGTGGTTAAATTGCTTTGTATGAAAAAAAGGTGTTACACAGGATTAAATAAAAAAAACAAAACAAAAGCACCCACAACCAAATATTTAACAAATATTGAACATAAAACAGAAATGATCATCCCTTGGGAATTGGAGAGTAAAATAATAAACAAACACAATTTATGATTAATTTATTTTTTCATTTTTGGGGAAAGAAAATCTACAAATGTACACACTATTTGGCAACACAAACAAAATCTCCTGTGACCCATCTGTGCATCCTGACCAAATCTCTTGTTGGGGGCTTTGCTTTTGAGGCCTGAATCCACAAGCACTGGATGAATGACACCTTTTACAGGTGCCATTTTTCTTAGATACCACTCAGGAGTATCTGAGTTTAATCCCTTGGAATCGTGGCCGGTGTTGATGATGAGAGGGGGAGTACATGTTCTCTCTTTGTCAGTGGAAGAACCTGAGTGTTAGTCTGGTGTCACTGTTTGTCCTGTTGCCCATCGCTGGAGAAAGTGGCCACTGAGAAGATCATTCTTCCCTCTCCATACCTGCAACAAACCTCCCCAGGATCCACCCACAGCGTGAATTCACAGGGCAGTCCCAGGTCACTGTACTGAACTCCACTCTCCCTGCAGGCACGAAGGAGCACCGGATCCTCCTTGTTGAACCTGTTGACTCGGATGCACCTGTATGCCTGTCCTTTGCTCGGGTTTTTGGGGTACCAGTGTCCTATGAACTTTTCATGCAGTGCAGCAGCTACCCTGTCAACAAACAGCTCAACCTTATGCGATTCGAGTTTCCCTGCCATTTTCAGAAGCTTCTTCAGGTAGACCTGCACAGCTGCAATTTCTTGTCTCATGCTTCCAGTAGTTTCCGTTATGGTGGAGCAGTCAATGCTCCAGCATGTGTCCAAAGACAGAATGGCAATGAAACCATGGCTATGAGTTACCAATGTTGAGTTATGGTTAGGTGAATCTTTAAAATTCATTAAGAAGATCTTTAAAGCCATTAAGATTTAAAAAAACATCAAAGTTCATAATGACTGTGCGGTTATTGAACCGATGATCTTCAAAGAGTTTTTAGAAGAGAAAGGACTTTGATATGCGATGGGTGGCTGAAAAATGTGGTAGAGGAAGGAGAGCTAGAGTGGTTAAAATCAAGAAATTTGAACTGTGATTCAGAACTTCGACCAGAGGAGGGCAGCACTTCACCTCATCCTCTGTGTACATCCTGCCAGAAATCATTAGAAGAAGAAGACATCCGAGTGGACAAAGAACATGGAGTAAAATATCCCACTCGGGTACAACCATGTTGTCAGTCTCTACTCTGGTAAAGAGAGCTTTTGTACATCACAGGAAGGCTTAAGCCTGTGGTGTTAGCCCCACCCATTGTCCTACAGTTACCACCCTCTGCTCCTTCTGATTGGTCAAGGACATGGTCACATGCTTGTCATTGAGTAAGTTAAATAAGCAGTGTTTTAAATACACTGTTGCTCATCCTGCAGCTGCTGCAGCAGATGCAGTATGGGGACATCCAGGTGTGTTTCAGCACAAACTTCACTTCGAATCTGTTTTGAGCTTTCAGAGAGGACATTCTCCTTAGTAAAAGTAGATTAATTAATACATTTATTATATTAAACATTACATTATATACACATAAAAAGCTTGTTTACTGTGCATGGGTAATATATTTAATATTGCAATATTATTATACCATGGCCTAGTCTCCATACAGTGTTACTGTGGCATGAAGCCTCTGAAGATTCCCACCCTTAATACCAGAGAGAATATTTAACTAAAGATATACAAGTATATATAAGGTATATTGCATTTCACCCATAATATATCAGAATATGGTGTTTTTGTCCGCGTCTGACATTCACTCTTTAATCAGCTAAAACTGAACCTTGTGGTTATTGGACTGAAATGTTTCCTTTGCAGCCTTGTGAACTGGCAAGGGCTGTCAATAGAGGTGTCAAAGGAGAAGGAAGTTTTAGAGCAAGCAAGAAAAACAGATGGGTCAGGGAAATAAAAAGGATGTGGCTAGACAAAAAAGGAGAAAGAAATTGGATATGTATTGGTAAGTCAACTGGCTACTGATACACACACGCACAAGATAATGCTTTTTTTTAAAAAGATGCATCAGTGTTTATAATCTGCAATTACTTTGCTCTCTACATGGCTCAGTGCTTTGTTGTTAGTGAATTCTTTCATAGCAGTTTAAACCTTGCTAGACACATCGCATTTCAAACAGGTGTTGCATCAGTATTGCATTCATGTACTGTAACAGTTTGACATAATCACAGCAGCTTTGATCGCCTATAATTCAAAGGATGGAGGCATTTTATCCTCCTAATAAAGAGGCAACAGAAAACGCAACAGTAGAGAAAGAAGGAAAAAGCCTTTTGCTTGTTGATGGAGTGCACTTTTTTTTTTTTTTTCAAAAACTTCTGCTAAGAGATGGGACGTTATGAAGGTTTCATGTCAAGATTAACCTGAACTAATAAGAGCTAGACAACATTTCTAAGTCACTCACATGAAATATTAACAATTTTCCCCATTCATGATTATTCCCATAATGGAAATTTACCACAGTCAATTATCATGAGTGCTTTCAATTTTAATGCACAATAAAATCTTATATCATCCTGTCATTGAAGTCTAAGCCATAAAGTTGTTAATGTCAGCTTAAATTAACTGGGGAGTGTACAATATATCGATCCTTCAGGCCCTTTTATGTTCAACATACTGGTTTTTGCTGTTGGTCACTGAGCCGCTACATTAGTGTAAAGTATGTGACTCCATTTTAAATCCCTGACTCCGGTTTCCAAAAATGAAGTGTTTTTGGCAGCCCGCAAGGTCAAAAAGCAATCAGCTCTCATGCCATCTGCATAATAAAGTGGGAGTGGGCTGAAATCTGTCGCCATCACCTATCACCCTAACTGCATCATCTGGCCTGTCGCGTTCACCTGTAATAATATGCAAAGTGAATTTTTAAGATATCAACAGTATGAGTGAGAGATGTGACAAATGATACCTATATGTATTATATCTCATTTATCTTTAGTGAATCATAACTTTCAGTGGGGCTGGAAAGCAAAATTGAAGCATATTTGCACTTGCAAACAGAGTGATTTATTAGTCGAAACCGAAGGCTGTTGTTCCTTTACTCTTACATTCATTGATTCACTTCCGAAAACACTGCTTCAGTGCTTTAATGGAGGGCCACTTGGGTGTCCCAGAGTATAATATTTCAACAGTTATTTTATATGAAGACATCACATCCTCTTTTACAACTTGCACAAAAATGAGAATATTATTGGATACATATAGAAAAGAGAGACTAAACTGGTTGAAGTACACTAAAGTGTGCTGTCATAGAGATTGTCAAGAGAGGAGTGTAACACTGTTTTTTTTTTTTTTTTTTTCTTATTGGTTCACAATTATTGTTTTCAGGAGGACTTGTTATAGTTTTAGAAACCTTATAGAAAAAAGAAATGAGGTTAGTATAGAACAGAGAAATAATATATTTGCTTTTAGATGCCCCCTGAATTCTGGACTATTTTTAGAGGGGAGTCGGTGTAAGCCGGTGAGTGAATGCAATAGGAATAATTTCTGGAAAATTCATGGATGAGTGTCCTTCCTCCTACATACTACGCTCCTCAACTGAATGTGTCAGAAATAAGATTTTCCTGCTGTTGTGTATGTGTCTGACCCAAATAATGTAAATTATAGAAAATGTTCAGACCCAATTTTCAGGATATCTTAGGACGTCATGTCTGTGAAAGAGCTTATGGACTCTACTTTCAGACCCATTTCTTAATAACAGTATCTTTCCTGAACAAACTGAATGAGACAAGCATGTATAGATATATATATATATTGTTGTTGAGTTAGGTAATGCAATGAAACCTTGTTTGGCAGCAGCACATATCAGTTGGAAGCAAATCCTTTTCTGCTGCACTGAAGAATGTTGAGGATTACGGGGCTGCAGCGACAATGCAGATCGCCGTCTTTATTTTGTCTTCAAGTTTCAAGTGTCACACTATAAAGCTAAAAGCTGCACAAAGCTCATTTAGAAATGAGCAGCTTAAGCATTTTGCTCCCGATTCCTAAACATTAACTGCTTACCAGTTCTTGTCTTTGATTTATCACACTTGACATCTGCCACTGTGTTTGCTTGCTGCAGTTTGACTTGGTGTCAAACTGCAGCAGTTCTTACAGAATCAGGAACTGTTTTTATATATATGTGCAGCTGATTTAAATTCACATCATAAATGTGCAGTACACATCTGTTTCTCTTGTTGAGACACAAGACACAAATAATCCACTCCACTTCAGAAGAATTGTGCGCCTTGAGTGTTTTCCTGCTGTCTTATTTATAATGAGATTTCAGTTCGTTATAGGATTGTGTTTTAAAATCTTTCATAGTTTATGCACAAACATCCCCAGATCTCTCCTCAACAAGACATTTAACCATCACAATGACTCTTACACTGTTAAATTAGGGTAAAAATCCTGCATAGTTCTGCTTTAATGACAGTATGCAACCTATATCCTATTCACACTGGGGTTAAAATCAGAATGTGTTTATTCTACATTCACCCAAATGCAATACAAGTAGGTTTTTATCTGCTTTGGCTCTAATCAGAGTGTAAGACCTGGGTGAATTTCTTCTTTGTGTTTTATTTATTTTTGCCAGAGGTGCAGCATTTCTAGAGTAAAGCTATGACGTGCAGTCATCTTCCACCCATTAGCATAGCGGTTAGTGTTAATATTTGTACAGATCCTTATGTTTTAAAAGTTGGGACAGCGCTCAATATCTTTTATTCCATCAACTGCATCATCTAAATGACTGAAAACACACACACACAGGATGAGTCATAGCAACTCCCTGCTGACTTATGTAACAAATCTTTCACTATATTAATACCAAGGGGGGAAAAAAAACTTGCACATTCGGTCTATAGATGCTCCACTTTCTGTGTCAATTTTAAAATAGTGTGATTAAAAGATGATCCTATCAAAACAGGTTCATGTCATGTGAGATTTGTAAATGTAAGACTGTTTTGAGGACTTTTCTCATTTGTTGGTATTTTGGGTTTACACAAGGTCATATATGTAAAAGGATGTTTTATCTGTTTTGCATAACTGCTAAGCCTTAGCTTAATACACACATTACATAAATGAGAACATGTGGTTTCAGTTGGGGATGCAGAGATTCAATGATTTTGGGTCTGTATTCACTGTTGACCTCCATTGCCATATTGGACTGTGATGGAAAGACATTTCCTTTCTTAATGTTGTATTTTGTTTTGTTGATTTTTGTTTGTTTGTTTGTGACTTTTACTTTCATGTAATAGTGTACAACTTTCTGTTAATGACGTCTTTTGGATGAAAGACACCCAGACCAGTTAAAAGGGTGATCATGCGTGGAGGGCTAAGGAACCACCACATTGCTCAACTCAAGGTCGGGGGTGATGCCCCCCCCCCCCCCCCACCCCCCCATTGATCCCCCCCCCCCCCCCCCCCCGGGTTTTGTTTAAAACCAAGACCCAGCATTGACATATGTCTCCAGACCTTACATGACTCTGTTTATTTAAACCAAAATGGTGGAAGGAACAGGTTCTACAAAAAAATTAATGGGGTCAGAGGTCAGAGGGCAATGGCCAGACTGGTCCAGAATGTTAAAACGGCAATAATAACTCAACTCACCACCAAGTTTTGCAGGGTACTAAATTGAGCTTCAGTGGCTCTCCCAGCTTTAAAAGTGTATGTGGACTTGTATCTTGTTTTGAAGGGCAGGTTGCTGGGGCATTATAAGATAAGTAACTTGATTCTAATTTATTTAGAATGCTGCCCCTCAGTGTCACCCAATGTCACCTCCATTTTCTGTTTATAAACCTCTAACAGTAGAATGAAGAAGTCTAATGTGATTAGGTGATGGGGAAGTGCCTGTTTGTTGTTCCCATGCCTCCATGGATGTCTTGGCTTTTTTCTGCGACTTTGTTGCGTGCTCTGTTGTGTCATTGCCTTGTTGTGAGCTGCTCGGGGCAGGGTCATAGAGTTACGCTGTTTACATCTGTGTGTCTTCCTACTGACTGCCCGCAGATATTCTTGGCCTCAGTGCTGCTGTTTTGTGTTGAATGCATGGCACCTCCTCCAAAGAAGTCTCATTTTTTCATAAGCATTAAAAAGCAGGGCCTTACTGTTGACTGGCTGTAAAGGATCTTATGCAGGATCAGTTGTAACCTGTACTCCTGTGGATCAATTAAATATTTTTACTTCATATTTGACAGAATTGATTGACTCAAACATTTACTGCCTCTTTGTATAGTTATTTTTAAGGTAAGTCCAAAATACATGATGTACAGAGCTGACTCACAGATTCATTACAGATTTGATTTTCCTTTGTCCTGCAGGAGCTGCGTGTGACACTCGTGGACTGCAGAGGATTGGCACATGAAACAGCTTTGTCTTTGATTACTCTGAAACGGTGAGTGCAGACCTGTGACAATTACGACTTTTAGCTTGGACTTACACACATTGTGAACGGTGGACAGGTGGAGCACGACCTAAATTTCAGACAAGCAGTATTTCAAACAGTTTGAAAGGTAGACTTACAAAAAGGTGTGTGTTTTTTAAGGTCTCATTGCTGCAGGTATTCTTTTAGGGTTGAATATAGGCTTCTTGTTGTTGTGATTCTTGTTCTGAGTCTGCTTGCGGAATTCACTTCTTTTCTGATCTCAAGCCATAATTTTGGGATGCACGATATTATCAGCTCGGTATCTGTAGATATTGGCTTTAAAATCTATTATCAGATATCGGCAAACACACCAAGATCTGCCAATATGACTCATTTCTACAACGTTAGGCTAAATAGGCCACTACCTTCCTGATTTCTAAGCTGTCTCCCTATACAACTATCTTTTGTTTTTAAATTTATTTATTTTGCTCAATGAGGAAAATTTATATACACATCAGCTGCGACATGAGTAGGCAAAATGTGTTAATTTTACTACAGAAGAGACTAAATGACCAAAGGGAAAAACGTATATACTATATATTGTTTTTGGTTTTCGGCCTTCAGATATATTGGCATATTGGATATCAATAAAAAGTCCAGGATCGTGCATCCCTACCATAATTGTCATAATAGTTTTTATTAAATTTTACATCTTATTGTCATTACCACATAGTGTGCCACCAGTTAGTTTAATGACCTCATCTGGCTGTGCTACTTCTGCTGCGGTTTATTTGCACATGAGTGGAATTTTAGAGCCACCAACTGTTGAATGTAAGCTAAATCTGAAGGTTGTTGACTATGCCATGGAGACTGGTATGACCAACATAGATGAGGTAGTTGCAAAGCCCAACACTGCATCTTTGCTGTAGAAATGTAAGGTTTCAAGCTGTCAGGGTTCACTCTGCACTTGAAATGCACGGTTAAGGCACAACATATTGCTGAACTTGACAGAGTGAATATATCTCAACCTTACAATGCCCCATAGAGCTTTTCAAGTTTCCAAACAGCCTGAGCAGACATCATTCCAGACCTTATCTTCATCTTACTCCAAACATGTAGACATTGCAATAAAAGCATAGAAAATAAACAAGATATTAAAGTAAGTAAGTCTTACTTTAATATCTGTACCTGATATGAAGTCTGTACCTGATATGAAGTGGTTACTTTGCATTCAGAAAGCATAGTCTGTGGGTTCCCAACACTCCATGCTCTCTATATGCTCTCTCTTTAACTGGGTTTTTGTGGCAGTGATCCACCCCCCCTGCCTCTCTGGATGTTTGGTGATCTGGTAAAATGTTTTCCCTTTGCTTGTCTACATATGTTTTTTCATTCCAGGGCAAAACAGCTATCCACTATCTTCACCTATTACAATACAGCTGGCAAACACACAAGTTACTTGACATTTTGCCTTGTATATACATCTATGGATTTGAACAGCCTGGCTTGCGGCCAAAATTGTATTTTGATTCCGACTTTTGCACGAGTCGGATTGCTTGATGTCAGCTACCACAGCTCGGTTGAACTGTTATACCCAACATTATATGCTATGCAAACTTGGCAGCTAGAACACCGATTCCCGCATTCCAATTTTGATCAACAGAAAAAGGTCACGTCATAAGAAAGCCATTGATATCTGAGACAAACTCGGCATTATACATAGGATTGCGACTGCAGATACTCCAGTCACTGATGGCAAAGTGAGGGCTTACATTACCAGATTTCATAAACACAGACATACGTAGGCCACATGCCAACTCATATCCCCTTTGTGTTCCGATCAAAAGTGAAGTGGATGTGAGGTCTTTGAGCAGTACAACTCTTATCTCCACAGCTCCAGTGTGGCTATTTATAGAATAACTCAAATATCAGGGGATCTTCTCTTCCTCCATCTTTGTTTGTCTCGCCTTGCCTGTCTCCTCCATGTACCCCAAGTTCAACTGAACTTCAACAATATGGATAATTAGAGTACGTGTAGATACAGTATATTCAGTAAATACTGTTGTGTACTGTATGCTCTAATGGATGGTAGACAATGACAGTTTACGCTCATTAAATTTCACTGGCAGTGCGGTGCACCATGTAGAAGTAGATAGTAGTAGTTTCTCTGGAGAAAATAAGATAATAGGAGTTTTCTCAGTTGTTGAGAGATTTTCAAATCTTAGCTGAAAGCCTTAATTGGAAGATGTGTGTTTGTGTGTGTGTCTGTCTGTGTGTGCTATTGTTTCCCAGGTGAGGAGACTAAACAACAGACTTTTGTGTTTATATATTATACAAAAGACTGAGTTTGACCTTTCTTATGGGCTAATTACTGCACTTCTTTTGCTGCTATTTGATACTCATTCCCCCTTGCATGTCCCCCCATTTTTAAGGAATTGCAGAACCCCCTTGAAAATTATACATTGGCACATTGGCTTATTGCTTTTCTGTTTAGCTTTTCATTCTTTTCTTGTAACAAACATTTTAAGCAGTGGTGGCAGAGGTGGAACAGTGGTTAGCATGATGCCTCAGAGCATGAATGTTCTTTATTCAACACACACATTAAAAGGCCAGTATGCAGTTAGCACGTTTTCCCTGTGTTTATGTTTATTTGTGTGTTTGTGGGATTTGCCTGTGTTACCTGGCTTTCGCTTACAGTCCAAAGACAAGCAAGAGCACTTTCGCAGCTGAGCTACTTATAAGTTGTTTTAAGAAACACCTGGGAAAATGTCAATTTTTGGCATTTGTATTGATTTGGAACAAATTTAGTTCTGCAAACACTGTCATCATAGGGACCATTTTAGCTCTCACTTCAGAGTGGGGGCTTTCTCAGCACAATAGGACACAAGTGACATGCTGTAAGTTTATGTTAATGGGCTGAATTCATGAGCCAGTGACTCTGCTTTTGTTCTGTTTGTGTTGCGCAAATGTGACGTCCGCTGGCTTTTGTCACTTGACCCTTTCTACTGGCTCCTACTGCTGGTGTGACATAAACAGAAAAAAGTCTCACAGGGTGAGTAGTTCTTTATGGAATTTACCAGTGTCTAGTTCCTTTAACTGTTAGGTAAAGAACTGCCTTGATTCGGTTTAGGCTAATTAGAGGCTCTAAATTAACCATAGGTGATAACGATTGCATCTCTATGTTGGCCTTCTGTTGACCTGTCCTGGATGTAACATGTCTTTTGTCTAATGTCAGCTGAGATTAGCTTCAGCTAACTCTACGATGTTCAAAGGATATACGGCATAGACGATTGAGGATTTTAAGTTGCATGGCACAGTATGGATCTTATTGTGGACAGCCAGTGGAAGTTGAGACACATGCGGTGTTACAGATGAGGGAAGACACTTGCTGCCCTTGCACTCCTCTTAAATAGTCTCAATTTTCCTGCTTGATGCTGTCAGTTGGAGGAGCAGGATTCTTATCACTGCAGGTGGGGACTCTGCCCAGTGTCACGGGTGTGATGACACTAACTCTTTCATGAGGACATATTTTTCCTTTCCAAGGTAAAGATGAAGAAATATTACTGCAAATAATAAACAGTGTCGTCCCCTGTCTCTATATCATACTGTAAAGAGCAGAGGTTGGACTGTTCTTGACTGTCCACTGTTGTGGTTAACAAATGTGCACTAACTAGTATTTTGCAGTTAATGAATTTGGTTTGACTCACATGCACCTAAACTGAAATACAGCTTTGTTTTGCAAATAGTTTTGTTAGCATAGACTTAACACCTTTTACAGTCAAAAAAGTGTTTTCAGTGCACTTGTGGTCTTGGAAAGAAAAAATAGACACCACCCTCAGAGCTCTTTATATAACCAGTGTCTTTCTCTCCAAAGTCCCCCACATGAAACTTCAGCTTGTAGAGGAAGCACATGATTTACAACATTGAATGAATAACCTGTAGAGATGGAATTTAATTTAGTCAGGTCCTTAATAGTCAAATTTAAGTGATCCACGTCAAACTTAGTTGCAGCTTCCCACTCAAGAAGAAAAAGGAATTAGTCCGCATCTATTGGACACTCGGCTTTACTTATAATCAAAATGCCACTGGTGTGTAATCATGCTGAAACAGACTGTGTAAACATGTTGGTTTTAAATAATAACACCTGGGATCATCACTTTTCCCAGATGTACACAGAACTGGTGTTACGAGTAAGATACATAAACACAACTCTGCCTTTACAGAGATATTACTCATCGCTCCAGATGCACTGAGTCCCAGCTGCACTTTGTACAGATGGCACTTGGACAGTATGCAGGTCTTACTCCGTGCTGGGTCAGTGATAGCAGTCGCCACCACAGCTCTGCCTCAGTGACTACACTGTTTTTGCATCGCTGCTCCCACCTAAAGGTTCCAAAACAAACGTGGGCTCTGATACTGGATCTGTCCGCCCCCTGTCCGTTCACAGTCACGAATGGTGGGAAAAACCAGTTTGCGTGTACAATAAGCTTTTCTGTGACAGCTTGCCAGGATAAAAATGAACCTTGAGATAACGTGAGAAACAGATCAACAGAGGGTGGTGCCGCGTGGGTGCTGCGTGTGAAAACACGCAGGTGCACTGCAGATGGATTCCTCACATATAAATACACACTAATCAAAGTGATGCAGTGTTGTGAACCACTCTCACTGCTGGCTCATGCAGAACATATGCTGTTAGAGCATCTGAAGACAGAAAAGCCAAAATAGGGTTTATTTGAAGATGTTGATGTAAGTGACCGTCTAAGAGTCAATCAGCTTATGTGGATTAGAGTATGAAAAATATAGTAAAATAAATTCTTCTTTAAATAGAAGAAAAAATAAGTGATCTGAGAGTACAGTTGAGGACAACATTATTAGTATCTCCCATGTGCTGTTCAACAGAGCAAATAATTTTTAACACAGCTTTTTCAAACATCCTAGTTTTATTTTGGATGCTTCCATTATTTGACTTTGTACACAGAAATGAAATTATTTCACAAAATCCAAAAACTACCAGGGTCTTCATAGGGAGGCTAAAATTTTGTCCTCAAGTGTACATCACTTCTGCCTCTTCTGGGCTGTTTACAGCCTCACAGCTAAATCTGTAGTATCATGGGAGGCTTTGACCAATCACAGAGCAGTTCAGAGAGTGTGTGGATGCTCCTATTGGCTGTTCCACTACACCCACGATGCATATAGGGCCCCTCGGTGGAATGATTGCTACAATGCCAGCAATGGCAATAACTTCCTACTCTAAAAGAAAAGCCAATAAATACTAGTGTAAATATCAGTGCAGCAGTGCAGAGGTGGAGAGGTTGCCTCAGGTCATCTGTTCAGTATGAGACAGCTCATGTGTCTGTTGTCATCTGGTAAGAGGAGTTCAGAACAGAGAGGCATAATCTCTAAATGTATATTAATAACATGTGAATGAAACTCAACAGTAAACTGTTTCCAGTGATCCTGCCTACTGCAGCTTTAAACATTTTTTTTTTTTGCTTGGATCATCATAAAGCCCTCAAAAGTTCTGGCTTAAATCAGCCCAGTGCTTGGACTCCTAAGCTATACTGCAATTACTGCACAATGGAGAACACACTTTCTGTCTGCTTGTAATCTGGGAACCATCTGTGATATCTGGCCAGTCATGTCTGAGAGGCCAGAACCCCTTTGGACTGGTTCTGAGCAGGGGCATGTGAACAGAACAGGTGCCTGCTGATGTTTGCACTGTTGATTTGGTCCAATTATCAACTCAGTTTGCAGCTGGAGCTGCGGCAGCATCTTTAAATCTCCTAATTTCATTACTAAATGCTTCAGTAATTGATTCCTGAGCAGTGTCTGGGGCAGTGTTAATGTGCCTTCACTAATATGGGTCAGCTCTGCAGGTTTTGGTAGCAAAATTTCAACAGAACCTCCATATTACCAACCAGGGAGTTAGTTACGACATTGAATTAAATGTGCTGGAGTTCATCCAGCACTTCTTTTTAAATCCTTCTGTGAAAAATTTGTTCCAGTGACACTTCAACACACAGTGTTACATTTTTGCTCCAAGTCCCAGCTGTGGGATTAAAGGTCCATTTATTAGCAGTTCCCATTTCCTTGTTGGTCTTCTTAGATGTACAAAAAAACATGAGCTTATGACAAACATAAAATATGGTTGTTTTTTGATAAAATCATTTGAGGCACCTTCCTTTGCAGATAAAGTGATTAAATAAAGCGTGTTATTATGCTTAGCTGTCATTATTAATTGCAAAATCACATCCCGACAAATGATAGTCGGCTATTCATTAACAATAAATTATAGAAATGGACACAACATTGTACATTAGCGGCACTGAAGCTACAGTATGTGTGCCTAATAAAACAATGAGGCTGGTGCTTGAAAAAGCCCCTCGTGTCGTCCTGTCTTTAAGTCAGGCTGCAGAGGAACTCTTTCTCTAATGACACTGATGTCTGTATGATAACACGGATACTAACCTGGTTAAACATTGTGTCTTTTCTTATTACCAGTCAATGGTGCTTACATCCAGAGGGGAGAGTTTGTCATGGTGGGAATTTCCTTTTAACTTCTGATTGTTGAATTTAGCTGTAGCTGCACTGTCCTCTGCCTGAGTAGCAGTGCTACGTACAGTATATCTCAGAGATGGTGCTGCTAAGAGGCCACTACAACTACCTTCACTTCCCGGCATTTTGACTTTTTCTGTTGCTGACTATGTAAGTGCTTTGGTTGATGTGTACCCTCTGTTGGTATAACTTAACCACATGTACTTAAGGGCCAGAGAAATGAGACACAGATAAAATGAAACAGATGTTGTGGTTAAAATCTTATTGGTAATTAATTCACTAACAGTTAATCATTCAAGTGGAACAGGGTTCTGTGTCTGTCCTTTATCCTCACCACGACCCTTGCCCATCCTTCCCCTCTTCTGGTCATATTTTTTTTGCCTTGATCGTGGTTAGGGTGTGTGCATGTGTGTCTGTAGTGCTGTAAAACAATCCGTATTTCTTGCGAGACCCGGGAAGACTTCGCTAGACCTCTTAACTCCGCGTGGACACCCCTGATTTTGCAAGGCTGGTTTTCCACAAAAAGATGGTAGGAGGAGTGGAGAGCGACCACAGTCTCTTGACAAAAACCGTCGCAATAACTCTGAAGCTGTTGAGGGTAAAAAAAAAAACTGCATCGTTCTGCATGAAGAGTTATTAACACATATTGTCAATGAAAGGAAATGATTCCATCAAATTCCCCTTTCCTGATTTTTTTTGCTGCTGTTGGCACTGATGGTTTTTTTAACAGTAAATACAATACGTATTCAGAATAGTATGAGCTCTGTATGAGTCAGCACCTCACTAATATACACATTAAAAAAGAAAAGTAGAACCTGTATCTTGCCAAATGTCTCACTCTACCCCGCAGTGGAGCAATAGACTCTAGCTGGATGAATGTTAGTGGTCTTGCAGACTCTGCACTAAATATTAATTACAATAATAGAGGTGAGGTGGAAGCAGGAAGGCGCGATGCCAAAGCCACTTGATAGCATCATTTTTACATCCTCCCTTCTAGGTGAACACATTCATCTCTCAAATGGCCTGTGTTTCCAACCACACAGGCTTCTGCGATGTTATAGATGTCAGCACAAGAAAACAATACATTTTCTTAAATTTCTCATTTTCAAATAATGATATTAACAGCAGTTTTGGCTTACATGCCCGGAGACAAAGAGCTACTGTGTGCTTTAACAAAGTGAGCCCTGTACCCTGTGCAGATGAAACAGAAGCTAATGCAGGCCATACATTCAGTAAGTCTCTCAGCTACATCCATTTTTTTTTGTCTAAAAATGCATAAATTCTGCTGTAGATACAACAGTGTTGTCCACATTGCGCCACTGAGTCCCAAGATCTGACAAGTTTATAAATGCTGCTGTGTCCCTTTTTGTTTGAAAAGAGTGGGGCTGTATTTTAGTATTGACTGGCAAAAATGAAGACCTTTGGAAACAATGACGCAGTTGCCCACATTCACTTCCTGATTGGCTCTCATCTGCCACACGTCGACTGTTAGCTGGCAACAAAAATGTTCCATTTGAACACTCACTCTCAGTTTCACCTTGTAATCGATCTCATAGGAAAAATGCTTTTTCTGATTTTGCTAATGTTTTTTTCCCATTCCCATTGCACGTGAATGGCCATTTGATGTTTTCTTAGGTGGGTTTGATGCAGATTATGTCTTAAACCAGGGGCCTCAAACTCAAAATGACCCAGAATAGAAGTTCACTCAAAAACAGGCCAGTGAACTTCTAGTCTGATCAGGAGAGGGCCGCGGGCCAGTTAAGTGAAAGAAACGTTTGTGAAAAATTAACAGTTTAATGATTAGAAAGTAAAATTATGTCATGATGTTGCTATTAAAAATATTTAGGATGATAGTGCACACTATTTCAAAGTAAAGGTGTTTGTTTTGATATATAGTTGACAACAAAAACATATTTATGATACAAAATGAATTGTAAATAACGAAAACAGACAGAAAGAAAATAGAATCAAAAAGTTCAATCAAAACACCATGTAGACAATTGTAATCAAAACATTAAACAAGCTTATATATAATTAAATGTTGAATTTAATAATGTGATGAATTAAAAAATATGTAATATTATTATAATTTTAAAATTGTTGTTCACTTTTAGGTAGTTTGGACCAGTTTTCCTAATGATTTTAAAGTGAAGGGCTGCAGGACATCGACTGGGGGGCTGCATGTTTCCTGCGGACTGCCAGTTTGAGACCCCTGTCTTAAACAGAGCTGAAGTTGTCTGAACGCAGACCTTATTCTAAAATAAAACATATTGATGTAGTCTACTTTTGTCTGATGCAAGTGGCATATTATGTAACACAAGGCATTTCATATTTCCTGACTTTTTACCCGCTTCTTGTCTTCAACCACTTCAGCCAAAGACTGTTTTTATCAACCTTTAGCCACAGCTTAATGAAAACCGCCAGCAGCAGCTGTTATTTCAGCTGTCAAAATTATCGATCTCTAGTTAGAAAACAGAGGTTTGTTTATGTCAGTCAAAAATCAGGAGCAAGAAGTAAATCAACTGCAATTATTGTAAACCGCAAATGTACAGTTCCAGAATTAAAAATGTTTGTGTAATGTTTTGGGAGATGGCGTTTATTGTAGAAGCTGTGAACAAACTATGTAATTGGGGTGGCACTGTGAGGCAGTACTCAGCAGTGGGGGGTCTGTCTCTGTCCTTCCTGTGCCTGAGGGTTTTTTCCAACTTCCTCCAACTCAAACTACCCCAACTCTTTTAAACACAAAACCGCAGTCCAAAGACATACAGGTTCATTTTTGACTCTGAATTGCCTGGAGGTGGGAAGATTAGCATTAATGAATGTCCCCATCTGTCAGTGAAGTGTACGTGTTCCACTCAGTGTCAGCTGAGATTTGCTCCCCTGTGACTCTATAAGGACAAATGGGTCCACTAATGAATGTGTGAATTGAGACGACTTCAAATTCATGTTGCATATTCAAATAATACAATCTGATGTTACATAGGTGTTCTAGTGCTATTTTTGCCTCTTCAGGCAAAAGCCCCACAGATATGCGAGTTTGGATGCCATGATTAAGTTGATAAATAACACGGTCATCAGTGATATTGAAATTTAAAATGCCGGCCCTGGTGCGTATTACATCAAACACCCTCTCAACCAACCAACAGTCCGCATGTCAGTCATCGCAGCTGCAATCTTAACGATTCCACAATGGATGGAAGCAAAAGGGGTTCAGGGGAAGTGATATAACTGATCTTGATTAAGTTTTGTGATTTCAATATTGATCAAAATAATCGTGATTATTATTTTGGCCATTATTGTGCAGACCTCATTTGTATTCCTCTGTACAATTAAATTAAACTAAAACATTAAACACTAAAAACATTTTACTACCAGATGACAATTAAGCATACTGTGACTTATTTTCTTTGGGTGTAGTCATGAGCTGCCCCATGATGCAATAAAAATGCTGTTACCAGTTAATTCCAGCTTGGCATGGTGGTCACAGATGGCTGCTGTTGTACCTCAGATCAGCTCATTTGGTCTGACATGCAGTTCACACAATAATTACAGACAGGCACAAATATAAAACAGCACAGTGCTGTTTGTGGAAGCATCTCGCAGCAATAAAAACCCGTCATGCGTGCCTGGGTTGGTTATCAGTCGTTCTCAGTAATAATTGAAAGTCTAAACAAAATATCCTTCTCAGCCAGCCACATGCACACGCACGGACACACACACCCACACACGGTATCAAGATACTCCAGATGTGTGCGCACACAACTGAACTGAAATTCAAGTATGATCACTGCAGTCGAACAGCATCTTCTCAAGCAACATAGACCAAATAGCAGACTGTAGAGTGCTGTATTGTGTGTCAGGTATATAATAATTAACATAAACAGCATCTACCGTGAAGCTCTTTTATGTTGCAGAGAACTTTTTGATTCACTTGTATTGAAAGTTTTATAAAGCATGCATGGAATCTGAACAAATAGTTGGGTAATTAAAAAGAAAAAAATCATGTCACTGTTGTCATGGGCAAAATAATTGAATAATTGAATTAAACTCATGGCTCTAAACCGCAATAGAATCACTTGACTTTGACATCTTAATAAATTAATAGATATTTTAAAGTGAAAATCAGTCCATAGGTCCTGGAATGAATGATTTGTTCATCCCGACTGGAGGGTGAACAAAACTGTGGTCCACGTTCTGTGTGACAACAAGATCACATGTTGAACTGTTGGCCAAACTCTGTCACATACGTTGAGGCCACATAACTACACCTTTAATGCTTGTTATCACCCAGTGTTAACGAACAGCTACATGGCTACATCACCTCAACAGTGGCCCAAGTTCCTTAATAAAACACTGAGCCTGTATTCACTCACAGACAATGTAATAGCAGTAAGTTAAGAGTAGTTGTTTATTTCTTATAAACCAACAGCAACAAAACATGAAAATGAGCAATGCGTCTAAGGCCTGGTTCACACCAGACATGTTCCATCATGTTTTTAATTTTGCCACTGCATACGTGAGACCTCTTGCCTAATTTTCACATGTGAAATATGCAATTCCCAGCAAACATACAGAGAAAAGGTCTGTTGATTAGGATATTGACATTGTACCAGCAACATTACACAAAACTGACGCCTTACTGAATCTGAATACATGAAAAACATAAATATGATATTTTTAAAACTATTTTAGCAACTGGATGTGGAGAAAGTGGAGGCTACAACCACAGGAATGATTATTAGGGTTATAGTTGTATCAGGTGAAGGGCAGATTCCCTCTGTCTTCCTCTCTGTCATCTTAGTAAATAAAAATCATGTGACATTTTAAAACTGGTCTGTCAGCGATGATCAGAAACTAAAGTCTTTAACGTACTGGTGGTGTGGGGAGACACACAAGCAAGATACAGCCGTTACGCCAGTAATGTTGAAAAATAGTCACGCATTATATTTATTAAACCAAGGAACTGTGGTTTGTGGTATAATACCATGAAAATCTGTAATCAATGCACCCGTCCCTACTGTCACCTAAAAAAATATATATTTTTTTTCAATTTACAATTATCCTCATTCACAAAATTTATTGCGAGTGCTTTTTATCACAATTTTCTTCTAAAAACTCTTTATCATACTTTCAGTTGTCTGCTATGAAATACTTCTTTGAAAGACGCTTGCAAATACAGTTTCCAGTCTGACTCCAGTAAACTCAAAACAGAAAAAGTCACACAAACAAACATGGTTGTGGGGTCCGTGCTGGTCGCAGAATCGAGTCAAAAAGCGCAGGTTAGCCGCCGTAGTGGCTCACAGACTCCAGAGATTTTTACGCTCATTGTTGTTCTGACCTTCTAATCAGCGGTCATGCTGAGTCGAATCAGATTGTTGTGGTCTAAACCAATTTTCTGTACAACCTCACTGTTGTCGCCACCATCGCTGAAAAACCTTGCAGGAGTGAAAGGCTGTGATTTGATCTTCCTCACCTTGATCAGATTACACACTAGAATTAGTATAATTACAGCTGTTGCTGATTAATGGGAAACTATAATTAGCGCTCTAGATATAAGGAGACTGTGAAACGGAGTGCGTGAACGATCAAGAAAGAATAGTTTTGAGAGTGTGTGTCTGTGAGCATATGTGTGGTGTGATCATTGCAGGACAGACTGGTTTAAAAGCTGGAGATATTTGTCTTTCAAGCCCTTTTATTAACTTTATTCACTTACATTCGTTTGTTACGCAGAGTGTTTTATCAGTGTGTAGGAGGGGAATCGTTATGCTTTTATTTCATATGGGATTCTTTTGTTGGATGTTCATTTGTAGTGCGTCAAAAGACCAGTTTGGTGACAGTATATTGTCATCTTTCCTTGTGCTCTGTGATAATGGGCACACCAGGGCATATATGGATATTTTAATTAACAAATTAAGGCACTCTAAAGTTAGCTCCTGGCAGTTTCACAGTGGCGCTGCTCAAATAAATGAAGGAAACTTAGACGGAAGTTACCTGGCTGAAGAAGAGGGAGTTTACAGATAATTGCAGCGGAAGCTACGTTAAGAGATGCTCCATCTATGTTCAATACATAGAAATTATTTATTTATTTATTTATTTATTTTTTTTTTCAGTTTGACAGGTATCATGATGTATCGCTAAATGATTGTCTTAAAATATGTTGATTATCACAGAATCCTGTTATTGTGATATTATTGGTATCTTGGGCCATGTATCGCATATCGAATCCTATCGTGAGGTGTCCCGTGATTCCCAGCACAATGTTCATGTTTAATGTGATTTCAGCTTTTGAGATAAATGTATGCAAAAACCCAGTGAGTCCAGAACTCAGGCATCAGTCTTCTCTCAGCACGCAAGGCTCCCAATAGTATTAGTATTTCCTTATACAGTCATCTGCTCCAAGCACAGCTCATTCTCAGTGTAATGCACTCCAGCATACAAATAACCAAAGGTGTAGCTTTTCTCAGCTGATTTGCTGACAGTAGAATTATCATACTTGCAAAATTAGCTGCTGTATTTTCTGACAACAGTTGTTTTAGTTGGTATTAGTATTGCAGTATAGCTTATTTCCCGACTGTCCCACAGTAAATTGGTAATGGGTGTAATATTTACTGAATAGAAACATCCTGTTCCTTTTGCTGCAGCAAGTATTTGTTTTCTCGGCTGTTCTGTATCACATTCAGGCTCCACTCTGGTAAGAGGATGCACAGGGTGCTCTGTCCCTCGACTGACATCAGGACGATTGGCCTATCAAATTAAAGCTCATGTTGTCCAGTTCACTCTCAACTGTGTCGCTGCATAACAGACAGATTTTAAGATAAATGGTGTTTTTGGAACCAACCAAGCAAAGCTACATTAGCGGAGTAAAAAGGTAAATGTTGCATCTCCTTATCTCCTTCTAGTGTCTGGGAATGGTCAGCAGAAAGCTAAGACCTGAGAGGCCAGCAGGGTTAATACTGTATGTTAAAATGTAGTCAGAAATGAAGTTGGTTTTCATAGCAAAACTTTTTTTTTTACTTCATCTTGTGACACATTTACTTCAGTTTTAATTATATTTTTCTTAATATCTTGTTTGGGCAAAGCTAATTAAAATGTGCCATCTGCATAATTGCAACATATGAATTAAAAATTCACTCAGTTATCATCAGGATGCAATTTTAAAAGATGCAAGTTTTGTTTGGGGAAGCATTAGCAATCTCAAGGTAAGTACACTGTCACACGTGCAATAAAAAGTTTGCCTGTGAAATTCAATTTAATTTTATTTATATTTAAATAACTAGGACTGCAACAATTAGTAGGTTAATCAATTATTTATCGATTTCCAAATAAATTGTCAACTATTTTGATAATTGATTAATAGCTTTTAAAAAAATAATTAAAACATGTTCTCAGATTTTTTTTGCTTCTTTTGCTCCAATAAATCAATAAATCAAATCTGAATTAATTTGGTTTTGTGGGCAAAATATGACTTTTAAGAACATCATCATTTGGAGGTTTGAGAAATACTCATCAAAATAATCAACAAACTAATCGCTTATGAAAATAATCATTAGTTGCAGCCCTCCAAACAACCAGTTTTTTTTGTTGTTTTTTTTTTTTTTACATTGTACAAAGCCTCTTTTCCACTTTCCACCCATAAGGCTTTTTTCTATGTAGGGAATGCACTCAGCATTTACTCCCTGGTGAAATGACCAGAATTTGTTTTGAATTTAGTGTCAAGTTTTATGGTCCCAGTTCTATTCTAAGACCTGTTTAAATTCGTCTTCTATATGTTGGCAGCCTGTAGTTGGCAGGCAGTTGAACAGACAAGGTGATTGGCACTTTGACTGGGTGTCAAAACTATAGATGTCGACCATTTCCTTTTCAAACATGACATTATGACTTTAATCCTTTCATTTGCTGTTCGTGTCACTGATCTCTTCTCTGTCGTGTGCTGTGTTTCTCACTTCTACCACGTTATTTTCTGGCGAGAGACAAATGCCTCTTTTGTCAACAAGTGAGGAATCAATTGCAATCAACTGCCCTTTTCTTCTGCAGGTTTTCACTGGTGAACACACATGCAGGCACACACTGTTTTCTCAGATGCCTGTGTTTGGTTGTTGGAGGGACTGAGTTTACCAGTTGAGTTTGACAACATGTTCATCCCTATAGAGTTAGTGTTTGATTAGTTCTGGGAAGAGAATAAGAGTTTTCGCTGCTGCATGTCATTTTCTGCATGCAAATTTTACACACAGTGAAATCGAGATTTGCTGGTTGTCACTTGTTATTTGCTCCAGACCTACTTTTCAGTTTAATAGCATAAGCTGCATTCTCTTGAGTGGCCAACTTGTTTTGCATCTTTTTATCCGTCTCTACCCTAAGGAGATGTGGCCATGCGATGTCAGTGATAATGACTCTCGTTGTCATCATTACAAAGCAGCACGGGTAATATTTTACTACCCATGAAGCTGTGGATTATATGGTAAATCCTACCTAATTAAGTCTTTAGAAAGCATTTGCAGCCACGGAACAGGACAAACTGAGCTTTTCACTTCACACTTCAGTCACTGAGTACCCCCTGCCTCAGTGAGGCGGCAGTCAATACAAACAAGATGGATCATAGGGGAAATGCTTAGAGTGGCAGAGGGAGGGGGAAAAGGGCGCAATAAGAGATTGAGCATAAAGGTTTCAAATATTAATAGCGTTGGAGTGTATATTAGACATTGTGCATGCATGAGCTGTTTGTGTGCACTCCAGGTTTTTTGACAAGCTAAGCAACCCACTACCACCATGCAGCAAACCTTTCAGCCTGTGCAAGGAGGTAACCAAGCAGAATGGAAGAGTCGGCGAATGGACAGGAAAGCTGAGATGGATTACGCCGGTGCCACAGCGAACTCTGTGGCAAGGTCAGCTTCTCAATCACAGTTTCATAAGACCTGTGATATTTTCAGTGATGCAGCCATCAGTTTGGATATGGATTTTTATGGCAAAATGGTCTTAAAAAAATCAAGGTTTATTATGTAGCAGTTCCAAAGCTTTACTTCTAAATGATATTGCGCCTCGTATTATTGATGTTGAGCTGCTAAAATCCCAGACCACGTTTCCTATTATGGGAAAAGTCAAAAGTCAAACTACAGTAAATTTGTGTAGTTTGTTTAAGACTACACACATTAAAAGCCTCACCCTATAATTTTTCATTTTTCTTTCAGCATTCAGATGGAATAATTTGTCCATTTTTTTACACCAACCTGCCACAACATTAAAGTTGAAAACTGATTCTTAACTTTGGCAGACTGCCATCTATCCACATTATATCAGCTGCAGGTTTTTTCCTGCGGCTGGAACTCTTTTCTTGGTTTCTGCCAGTTTCTTCTGTGATGCCATGATCATGCTTAACCACAGAGACTGTATTAGCCAGGTAGATAACTGCAGGGTAATGCTTTCAATGGCATTTCCCCTGTTTAAAGACAATGTCTGGTCTGTACTATGGATAGAAATTGGACAATGGGGCCAAAATAGTGTCAAGTTGATATCAATACTTTTTGAAATAAGAGTTAAAAATTACCTTTTGCTCCTGAGTGAAAGTTGAAGAAACCAGAGCAATTTTGTTCTGACTTATTAGACAGAAAACAACTTGTTAAGCGCAGAAACATTTGCATTTGGCAAAACAGTCATAGCAATTCAGTGTTTTGTTTGCACAATACATAACACACATACACTGACAATGAATGGTTTCCCAGCCCTATTTGCAGCATTGGCAGTTGTTACCAATGCTGGTATAAGTGTGTATGCACAGTTACAGAAAACATCCGTTAGGAGCAGCCTCTCTGTGCCGTGCTGTGAATGGTCAAAGTCTTCCAACGGGGGGCCAGATTTCTTCAAGGTTGTGGAAAGGTCTGTTTCTCTCTCAGATCCACTGGTTTATATTATGCTGACAGGTTATTGTAATCCTTTTGCTTAATACCAATGACAATATCTTGCCTATGCCAGCTTTAATTATGTGGTGATTTTGGACATAGATTATAAACAAGTACAGATGACAAGTAAGAAGAACACTCCACTAGTGCAACAGAGCCATCTGTGATCATATTTCTTAAAAGATGCATTTTTTTTTGCATGTTTCTGTAGATTTTGCATGCCACAGCTGTACGTCTATGTCTGTGTGAATATGTGTGTGTATTGTATTGGCTCTGCTGAGTGAATAACATTTGTGATCTATAGTAATGATGTTTCCTCCCTGCGGCATCAGGCCCTT
The DNA here is from genome assembly GCA_016785285.1 of Brachirus orientalis. Lineage (NCBI taxonomy): Eukaryota > Metazoa > Chordata > Actinopteri > Pleuronectiformes > Soleidae > Brachirus > Brachirus orientalis. The sequence goes on along the minus strand of JAFBJR010000107.1, from coordinate 3,742,684 downwards.
TCAGCATTACTGTGTCATCATGGCACAAGTTTGTTGTCAGATCTTTCTAGAATGATCTCTATTATATAAGAACTGGAATACATGGAATAGCTACTGTATGCCAAATCGACATACTGCCACACACATGCACACCCAACCACGCACACATATTTCCAAATGCTCCATCTGGTGGCTGGCACAGTATTGAAAAACACACTGATGGAAGATTATTTTTGGATGAATGTAATTTTTTTTTTTTTTTTACCAACGTTAGGTGGGTTCAGTGATGAGACCTTTTGTGTTGCATTTTGAAGATTTTCAGTGAGTGTTACTTCAGGAATGATGTATCCATTCAGTGATTCAGTTGCAACAGTAGACTAAGTCAAAGTATTTATTTTATAGGTAAAGTATCACTAGACACTTCTTTGTGAGAACAAAAATATGTGTTTTTTTGTGAGGATGTTGAAGCAGAACACACACAGTATGGCGGTTGTTTGACACTGTGACCATGTTGGCGTTATGTTTCATAGTGTTCCACCATTCTGCCTTAGCAGGTTTTCTTTATCGCTGTGAAATTCACTGATAAAATTAGCCCACTAAATTAGCACTGATGAGTGACTCATCATCATCAGCCTTGTGTTTGTCTGCAGGGGGGAGGCTTATTGTGGGCTGCTTTGCCTTCTCAGGTCTTCTGTTAACAGGAATGCCACCTCTGAACATATAAATGTAATTACATACACAGTATAAATATGAAAACTGAGTTTGTTTTCATGTTGAGAAGGAGGTTTGTGATAAACATGTTTTTCACAGCTTTTGACATCCATTTGCCCACAAAGTCACATTTTTACTGCATTTATGAAAAACTTTTAGAACAATAAAGTTTATGAGGTAGTCATCACTGGATCCTCACAGCACAATTTTCACTTCTAATCCCAGTTTGACCAGTATCGTTCTGTGTGGAGTTTACATGCTCCCCTCGTGTTTGTGTGGGTCTTCTCTGGGTATTCTGACTCCCTCCCACAGTCTAAAGATATGTGGATTGGGGTTAGGCTAATTTGAGATTCTAATTAAAGACTCTCTGTATGTTTGCCCCATGACAGGCTGGTATTTTTTCAAGGTTAAACATTATAAATAATAGATGACAGGATTGTTTCAAATTTAAAAACAAAATATACATACTGTATCAGTCAGCTTTGCTTTACTTTTGTGGTGCAGTGTATTATGTCCATTAAAAGTTGTCGTATGAAGCCATTCTTCATGCCCATTATGTACAAAAACAAAAGTTGGACTGATTTTTATCAGGCCAGACCATTATTTTCACTTAAAATTTAATTAATCAACTAATTATTCCTTACATAATGTAATTTTACACATTTCTATTTACTTAGGTTAAGTTTTTGATTACATGGTTTTAATATTTAGTTTAAATGTTTACATTTTATTATATTATTATTATTGTTATAGTATCAGCATTTGGCCGATACTGGTCAAAATCGCTGGATCGGACATTGGACAGAGAAAAATCTCCAAATCCTATATATCGCATGGTTCACATTTGCTATGCACAGACTAAAAATGTAAATAAAAATCAGCATTAGCATTTTAGCTGAGTCATGTTGTGGGCTGTTTATGAGAGAAGAATATTTGTTACACAGATGGAGAATTGTGTCTTTGAAATGGCACAACTGTGTTGTTAACAGCATCATGGTTTGAAAGGTCTAAAATGACTGTATCGGACTAATATCTGTATCAGCAGATACTCAGGTTTCAGGTATCTGACACAAAAAAAGTGGTATAGTGCATTCCCTAATTATTAGCATCATCATTACTAATGATATAATAATGTTAAGTAGTTTTGGTTTATCATTTGTTAAACTGTTTCCTCCATTTTATTAAATGGAGGGAAAAAAAACAGAAGTTTTGTCTAGTGATCATCAGTGGCCATAGAAAAACCTTTACCAGTAGACCACCAATAAACACACTGAAGTGTGCACACTTCTTTAGACCACAGCAGCACTTTAGAGTCATTCTGTTTCTTCTCCACCCAGAAACAGGGGGATAATAGAAGTGTTTTCTTACTTGCATCAGCTCTGCTCACTCCACTGGCTGTGGTGGTTATTGTTAATTGGAACTACTTCCTATAGTTTATTTGTTTATGTCACTTTGCACTATAGCAGTGCTGTGTGTTAGAACAATGCTCACACTGTGAACACTGTCGTTAAACCTGAAAATAAGCCAGGCTTTATGTAGATGTTCGCGCTCCATTAAACTGCTTTGAGCAAACCCTGATATTGATATTGAAGGTTGGAAGGAATTGCTCTACATCAACAATTTCCAGTGGTTATAGGAACGCCTAAAAATAATGAACTTTCCTTTTATGCAGAAGATACACGATTTTTGATTTTGTTATAATAGTAACAAGTGGTTGCTAGGGAATACTTTCTTTCCTCACTCTTCCTCTTTTTTGTAGCTCACTTTAAGAAAAACATATACTGTAGTAGTTTGTCTTATAGGAGGCAGTTGAATGCCAGCCCTTTTCTGACTGTTCAGTCAATATATAAAAAATGCATGTGACAGAGCGACAAATGGCTTCTTCTTAAATGTTGCATGCACAAAATGACAGAAATTTGCTGGCATGCACTTGGAAACAGATGACATTATGTATTCTTGACTGAATGTTGGCATAAATAGATACATTCATAACACATATAAAGTTTGTATATCAGAGTGAATTTAATGGGTTGTTTATTTATTTATTTTTTCTTCACTGGGGTTTTCTTTTTTTTTCTTTAAGTGGAAGGCATCACTTTTCCAACTCATCCTAATACATAGTCTCCTGTGTTCTTTCCTTCCTGTTCCAGTTTTATATTTTCCTCCACCTCAGGTCAGAACCTGTCTTCACATCCTGTATAGAGCAAACATCATTACCTTAGTGTCTCTTTAGGTGATAGTAAAATGGATGGACGAAGGTGGAAAACAATCAGAGCAGTTGGTATCAAATGAGCAGCACCATGTGCTCTGGGGGTGAGCTATTATTAATAAGGCTAAAGCTATGTTTCGGCTGGGTGCTGTCGAAGGCCCTGGGTGAGCAGTTACAAGAAACACAATAACAGAAAACAGCCTTGGCAGCCCATGACCTCATTGTCTGTTTATGTCCAAAATGCCGCTGTTAATAGTCTGCATGCTGCTGGTTGTCTCTTACACTTTCCACATTTTTAGATATTATTGTGTCCCATTATATCTTTCAGTTTCAACTCCCCTACATTCCCATGTAAGCAAAACAGCCTTATTTTGGTGTGGTGATGTCAAAAGTGCATGGTGCCCACATTTATGCTATAAATCGCACAATGTTCAGTCTATCGAACATCCAAGCATTTCAGCTTTACTTTGTCTCCTCTCGTAGAGTCTCATGTCTCTCTTTTGCCCATTCTTTTTTCAATTGTGTCATCATCGCAGCTTGAGTGTGGGCCGTTTCCATGTTCGGAAACTGGTTACATAAACATGGCCTCGAGCATTTTCGCCACACCGGTGCTACAGCATGAACACACAGTGCAACCTCTATCTCTATTTGGCCAGGACTTTTTTTTTTATTTAGGATGAAGTAAGGTTAAAAGTGGATTTTACTTCATGCAAAACTTAAGGTTAAAGTAAGTTTTTGCCTCACTAAAGGTGAATCATTATCATGCAAATATATAAACCAGAAGGTCAAGACAAGCTAAAAATAACATGTCTGCAGGAGAGAGAGAGAGGGAGTGCCTTGTTGTGATGTAGTGTCATAGCTTTGTATCATGTCCACTGAAAGTCTTTGCTGTTGCATATAGTTAGATGTGATGTTTCATCTCCAGTATGAACAAAAACAAGACCAATTTACATTAGGCTGCTTAATCAGACTGATAGTTGATATCAGTTGATCATTATCTAATTAATCAGCCAGTTGTTCCTAATTTCATGTACGCTTACACATTTATTTTTTTGTTGTCAGAACCTTGATAAATGCTTCTAATTACACAACGGTAGTGTACCTCCGCCAAGGAGTTTGAGTTTTTACATGTGTTGGTTTGTCTAGCAAAATAACTCAAAAAGTTATGGACGAATTTTGATTAAACTGTCAGAAAAAGTGTGTAATGGGACAAGGAATAGATGCCAAAGTGCTCGCTGCAAAGCCTGATCATGTGACACACATGCAGCACTGCATTCATTTATTTATTTTTTTTGCCAGCATTTGTTTTTGTCTGTCTGTTTGTAAAATAACTCAAAAAGTTATGATATTTTCTGGAAAGGTGATATTGGGACAAGGAACAGATGGTTAGATTTTGGTGGTGATCAGGCTCACCATCTGGATCCGGGAATTTTTTGAAGGACTCTTTATCATTGCTTGGAAGAGGTCTGCGCTCTCTGAGTGCTTCTAGTTTCTCATTGGTTTCACTCTAAAGCTGGAAGTTAAAACAAAATAAAAAAGACCTGAATATAAAGCTGCTGTGTGGAAGATATGGCTTCTTCTGCAGCTTTGCAGGAGAGAGAGAGAGAGAGAGAGAGGGAGAGAGAGAGAGAGAGAGAGCGTTGTCATTGAACCTAAGTGGACTTCAATGACAGCAAATCTCCCCATAATGCTTTGTGTAATACATCAGAGAACGTCTCAGGAGGATCCAAATTACCTCTCACATCTGCTGTCACTCTGTGCGACGAATACCCCAAAACCACACACATGCACAACAGAGGGGCTGTTTGAATTGATTAGAGTGTCATAAGCGAAGTGATGATGTGCTTAAATGGAAATGATGGTGAGCATTTCAGTAATTGATCGTTGTGTGAGAGCAGTGAATCAGGCTCGGATTCCAAATGGATTCAAAGCATTATTTTCAGAATCACCACACTGGCGTGTGCAACAGTGCACAATGAAAAGAACCATTAGGTCACTGTCGACCGGCACAATCAAAGCAGTAAAAGGAATAGAGGGTAAAAATATAGCCATATCATTTTACAGCATAGAAACTCAAAAAACACCCAGTTGGATTAGTGTAACGGAAAAGAAAAGCAAAAGCCTGAGCCTAGGTGAGTCCAGCCACTTGCTTTTGGAGGTTTGCAGTTTCCTTTCAGGCATCCCCACTTAACTTCAGAATAAATACAGTGACTCCGCAATGCCTTTACTTTGCAGATCAACACTGGGTTGAAGATGTAATTTGCAGATTTCATACCATTAATAGGATGTTTACTCTTGCCCTGCACAGTCCTCTAAATAAAACTCTCAATTGGTTTAAATTTATTTTAGGGCATGGGTAAAATCTGTCTCTTATTCCATTATTTCTTTTTCATACTTTGATATGACATATTAGCATACCACCTTGCTGTAGCTGCCTACATACAGTATGTAAATAGGTTTACAATCTTCTTCTTTCAGCTTCTCCCTTTAGGGGTCATCACAGTGGGTCATCTGCACACAGAAACACACAAGCCACACACCTTAATTATCAGCAGCGCTAATGAGTATAATAAAATTTCAGACTCACCATTAACAACCATCGTTTCTTCTTTATAAAGTCTTGTTGAACTGTAACTGCTTATAACTATCAATGTGGTTTATTTTGAGCTCTTGTGGAAGAAAAGGATAAACACCCAGCGTGCTTGGCCTTGAAAAGCTTTGGCTGTTTTGTTGGAAGAAAACTTCTTGTTGTTTTTCTCCAAAAGAGTTCTTGCAGAAAACTGAATGGATTCAAGCAAACAAACAAACAGCATCAATACACAATGTGTTGACGGCCCTCAAATAAAAAAAAGCAACTGGAGACCTTTACTTGCAAGACACTGAAAGTTTTTGCTTTCCTTTCTTGTCTGAATCTCCTAGAGGCAAAATTCTTTCTTTGAGGCAAAACTCTGAATTCTATGAAATGGAATACTAATTTATATTCCCATTTGGGGGAGTATGTCAGGGAGGTGTAACCAATAGGAGAGGGTTTGTAGGTGTGGTTAGGAGGAAAATTTGAAGGTGGGTTAAAGGACAAAGGATGTCCATATAGCTGAGTACAGCCACCCTTGTTTTTCTTCCCCTAGTTGAGACATTTGTGAGAGGGATATTGAGGCCTTTAGGTTTGGTAATGTTCATACTCACTGCAGAGTCCTGAGAAGATTTGGTGGGTGATGGTCTGTGGTGCAACAGACCAAAATGCCAAACCAAATCATAAACCGAGATTGTGACCTGCTAAAAAAAAAAAGATTATTTTGTGATGATACCTGCCTCACCAGAGTTGAATCAGTGAAGCCAGTAATTTCAATTATAATCTTAATGTCAAAAAATTCCCTACATATATCACGTTTAATAAGAATTTAGATTTGTTTTTTGTATTTATTGGTCCATCTGGATTCACTGTCTTCTCTTCTGTACTTAACCATATTTTGCTAGAGAATCAAACAAAATACCCAAATTAAGGCACCCTATGATTTTTTTTTTCATATGGTGCCTTAATTTGGTTTAATCATGAAGTGATGTCTTTTCAGCAGCCATTGTTGGTATCATGCTATTAAACTAATTAACAGTTGGCCATGGTAACAAGCCAAGAAATGTAATGAAGTAATGAGCCACCAAAGAAAACTGCAACCTAACACACTTAAATTTAAACAAAGAACAATGTAAATTATTCATAAAATATTTTACAAGATGAGAGTAAGCATATTTTTCATGCCTGAAAAATACACACAATGCAATTTTGCTGAAAGATTATGAATGTAAGCATAATTTATGTACACAGTATCTGCTTCTTCATCTTCGGGTTGTTTGCCACTGGTTTACAGACTGTGGCTGTTCTTCAACATAGTGGCATTGTGGCATGTCCTCTGAAATCCCTGCTACCAGCATGTTGTAATAACACACTTATTCTCAAATGACTTTTATATCACTTTATTTGGCTGTTAATCCCTTCAGTGGTATATGCTTGAGGACTGGATTTCAGGTCTTCACTCATAATGAGCCTCAGCTTCAAGGCTTCCATTCATTCATTGTGAACAAACAAGCAGGAAATTCACAAGGCAAGTATAGTTTCTCTTAATCTCTCTGTGTCTGTTTGTTTTTGCCTCTAAATATCCTCCAGTCCCTAACCATTTCTACTTGATCATCAGCTCTCACTGCTTATTCTACATCGTTTCAACGACCAAATGACTCCTGAGACTGAAGTCTAAGTTTAAAAACACATACATTTATCTTTGGATAAGCCTGCCATCTACATGACCTTGGTGCTGTAGAGCGCAGAAAACAGAGAATCAAAAACACTGCAATTTTTAAAAGGTCTGCAGCAGGGTTTTAATCTGAACAAAGACCTTTTAAAATATCGAGGCAGTCATGAGCATTTACTTCCTGACTGTTTGTTGTTGGCCATAACTCGACATTCAGCTGCAAATGTAAAGGTAGCCCTATAAGAAAACAGATAATGAGGCTTTACAGTTATATTACTGTGTCTGAAGTATAGGATGCTTAACAATGTAAGAAACAGTAATAATGGAATTTCACATTCCAAATCATTACGAATGAAAACAATTTAAAGAAAAAAAGTTGTTTTTTTTTTTTTTTTCAGATAAAACCAGAATACATTTCCACTCAGTAAGTATGCTATTAAAGTGGCTATTATGGATGTAGTGCTGCTTGAAATGTGCTAGCTAATTAAAATAGTAACCCTTATGTTACCCCGTGCCTGGTGAAGGGCGATGTCAAAATATAGTGCTGCAGTGTAACATCTTTCTCTCAGTGCAGCAACTAAACAAACAGAAGAGAAAATGAGAGCAGAAACTGATGCTTATTTTTTGCATAATTTGGATAGTTAGATGTGATGGCACTGCACTAATACCATACAGTATTGCACCTCATTAGTACATTATCTGAAGGCCCTTTCCTGAGAAAAAAAAAAAAAAAAAAAAAAAACAGAAAAACAAAAACAAACAAGCAGTAGCTCATGTTTTTGGATTTTTCCAAGGCAACACAGGCAGAAAATAGAAATTTCCACAGACATGTAGAGAGATAGAAAGGAGCCAGTGAGCAAATCAGACCAGCTTTGTTCACTGGTCCATAGTCGAGCAGGCTTTAGGCAGCATGGCCAGATGGCAATCCCAGAGAGATGTTCCACCACCCTATCTTATTGATACTGACTCACATGCAGCTCATGTGTGTTTTAAAGAGCTTTTATGGATAGTCGAGTCTTTCTTCTAACATGCATTTATCAGTGGAGGACTCCGCTGAGTGCAGACACACTCACACCTGAGATGTGGCCCGGAGCAACCGTACTCTTCTGCTGTCGGCCTCTGGGAGCAAAACAGTCAATCATTAAAGGCTTAGAACGCACAGCACTAAAAGGAAACAACAGTGTTTGTGTTGGCATGTGCCACACAGACGGGACTGGAGATAGAGGGGGAGAAAAAAAACAAGGAGTGGAAAGTGTGGGTGTGCGGCAGCTCGGGGGGGAAGGGAAGCCTGGTAATGGGACTGAGGCTTGGGCGCCACATCTCCCCATGCCTCACTTCCTGCTCTGTGGTTTCTGGCCTGGCACACTGACACCATCAACAACACACCAGGAGGCTGCCACTTTGCTTTATTTACACTAGTATTGCTGCCTTCCCAAGATCTTTATTTTTTTTTCTGGAGGGTGATTATGAGTTGTGTCTCGTGCCAAAAGTGGGCAAACAGCTTGACTTCTGATGTCTGAAGTTTGTTGTCTTGCTCTGCTTTGCATTCATTCAAGGGAGCCATCCAATGCCCAAACAAGCAGAGTTACACAGACATCGTGGAGCAGTTTGGCACTAAATAGGCCTTCCTCTGTGTAAAGTGCACAGTTATAATCCGGAGAGTGTTGCATTGACTGCACAGCACACAACTGCCTGGTTGCTTTGCCACATCACCTAACTTCATTTATTCCCCCTAAGTGTAAGACAGAGCGCTGTTAAGGCTTTATTAATATGAATGAGGCCGGAGGTTGCAGCTCTCATGAAACCTAGTTCTTTTTCAAGGTATGTAGCTGACACTTAAGATTGTATTACTAATTATTAATTATTACTAATGACCAGTTTTTTAATACATTCCCCTCTGACAAACTGTCAGCGATAACCTCAAGATTGTATAATTGTAATGAAGGAATATCTTGTAATTGTTTTTAACTCATTTGTGCACAGTTTTTCCTTTTCTAGTCCTAAAACTGGCTTGACAACAGCCACAAGGCTTTTCAGGTCCATTCTTTCAGTCTGATCTTTCATATGTGATGAAGCCCATGAAAGAGAGTAATAAATGGGTAAAAAAAAAATTCTTAAAAGCATTTTTGTTATGATTGCAAATTGAATGTAGCACATTTTCCTTCAAGCATGTGCCGTGATGTACTCATATTTACTTGCTGATCCTGTAAGAGTAGGTCGTATTGATAAAGGCTTTTCACAAATGGTTCTCATTTTACAAAGTGTAAGCGTTAGCCTACTTTACTGGATATCCTGATTTTATGTTGTGTCATCTACTCACAATGTAAGACGCACGCACACACACACACACACACACATGCAGAAATGAGAGCACAACATACCGTGGCCTACTTTTCCAGTACCCCTGTTGTAATCCTATCTAGGACTACTGAATAGAAGCACTGTGGGAAAGCCTGAACCACCATTGTAAGACAGAGAGGCTTTAAGAGAAGGAGGCTGGAGAGGCCGTGCAGGCTGGATTTAGTCTCCATCTTGGAAGTGACCAATTAGCTTGAACTCTGTATTTCTGACCAATGAGAATGAATCCATTGTCAGAGGAGCATGTTTGTGTGTATACAAACATTCATGAACATGTATTTTAGCATTCCACCATTATCACACTGAGACCATGTGTCATGTTTTTTTGTCCCTCTTGACTTCCAATGTAATGAGAGCTCAGGTGGCAGTGATGGATGCTTGCTCTGGGCGGAGGCAATACAGGTGTTACCGCCACACTTTGCGTGTGTGTGAGTGAGTGAGGGAGAGAGAGAGAGAGAGCCAGCTGTGTTGGCCAGCTGCCCACTTTACCGAGGCCGTAGCTACTCCCCAGATGGTTGCCCCAGATAGAAACACCAAGGGAATAAAAGAATGCATACTTGCAACTCTCTTTGATGCACACACAGATGTACACATACACCTGCATAGAGACCCTTCACACATGCAGCTACATGCATAGTCCCACCAGAGCAGGTAAGGGGAGAAAAGGAAAGTATTTAAAGCATATTTTTGGCATGACCTCAAAGTTGTGTGTTGCATTTAACTCCATCACCATTACAGTTAATTGATTGTTATTAAAATGTGTTACTATACAGCAGCACAGTAGTAACCAGAAAGTTATTTCATCAGACTAAGATAATAATTTAGTTTTCTTAATGTCATGTAAATATATTAGTTTGACTAAAATCAGTTGGACTAACATACCTGTACAATGCAATTCATAGTCCGATAGTCCTGCATACAGTATATACGCTTAGTCAGACTTGGCGTTCTGCGCGTGCACCAAAATTTCCTCCCAAATTAGGAAGCTCAATTAAACTGTGCATGTAAAAATATTGATTGCCACCACTAAATTCATCAGTAATATCTGTGGGCATACAGTGCATTGAAATAAAGCATAAAATAAAGTGTTTTATTCCAATGCAGTGTGTGTCTGTTGTCCATTTCAGTGTCCTTTGTCCCCTCTTCCTGTCCCTTCGCCCTCTCTCTCGCTCTCTCTCATGTTGGCATTGGCTTCATGCCATGCAGGACCACATTTTGCACTGCCTGGGCAAATAAGAGAATGCAGTGCTAAAAAACATGTGAGTTGTTTGTGGAAAAAAAAGCACAGCATCAAACAACCTCACCTTTTTACCTTTATGTAAGAGGGCTTACTGATAATCATGCTGAGTGCTGCAGTTCCTTGCAACTCACCTGTCATGACGTCCCTGCGGTTCCTCCTTGTCGTCCAATAACAAATGACCTCACAAAGCTTTTTCATCTGTGAAGGGGCTAAAAATTCCTGTAGGTGAACACGCTGTTCACCTTAACGTTCTTGTATTCTTTTTTTCTGCAGTCGTGTGTGTGTGAAGTCATTATCCTCAATGTCACACCGCATTGCAGTGCAGTAAAAACCTTCTCAGTGTGTGCGTCTCAGTGTGCGTGTTACAGTCGATCCAACACTTTCAGGGCAGCATTCCATATTCTTATACAGTATTCTACTATACTGTATTGGGCCAGTACTCGATTTAGTGGATCATTGAGTTAGACATTTATAAAATTTGGACTTTACCCCCCACCCCTTTTCATTTAATCTGCATCTGCTCCTATTTATCTCACGTCATCTCATTAATCTTATGATTGATTCTGATATTTAATGCTTTTCTAAATCCATTATTATAGACTGTCCATTACAATCCCATAAACGTAGCAAGCAACATATTGATGAGTTGGCTAAATGAAGGATATCAAAAGTTCACATACAGTTAATCACTCAACTCAGGACCTTGAAAAATAGCCATTTAATTATATATAGAGCTTTGAAGGCGACTAAAATAAGGTAATCTCTGCTGCAGATGTGTTTTATTAGTCGGCCTTGTAAGCGCAGGTATTGATGGCGATTATCTCCGCCAGAGATTGTTCAGATTAATCGACCGGGGTCGGTCGCTGCATCTCTCCTTGCTTTGATGAATTTGTGTCCTTTTCCCTTCTGTGATCAGATCTATTACTTTCCCTGTGACCTCAGCCACCCCCCTTCTCTGTAACACGGGAAACGGAGGGTTGTGCCGGTAACAAGGGCACACAGCTGTGTAGAAAGATAAATTGGCCGAATATAGAGGCTCATTCGTCATCACAGAAAATGCTTACGTCTGTGTTATAGCATATAGTAAGACAGGAAGGACTATTAAAAGTGAGGAGAAATGTGTTGTGCTTCAGCATGATGGAGAGTAGGTTAGAAATTCTGTTGTAGATTAGGTGTGCACAGTTAATCTAAGCCACACAGTTTTTTTCGCTATCAATTTTCCTTGAAAGGAAAAGGTTCACATTATGAAGGTGTCACGTAATCACATAAATCGTGTTGATATTTTCTGGCTCATTTGTGTCATGTTGGCACTTAAACTGAAAGCCTCTTAGTCATATTTTTTACCTGCACTGTGAAGACCTAAACACTTTTTTTTTTCTTTCCTTCACTAAATTGATATGAATGTTCTAAATTTACACCCAGTACACCACACAGCCTACAGTGTACCTACAACTGGAACATGAGCAGCCAACTTTTTAGGCTGTGTTGCTATGACAACGTGCTTTTTTTTAAGGATTTCCCTGCTTCTTGTCAGAATCCTGCTTGCAGCAGCAGAGTTGACATGAGCAACAACACGAAACACTTGTGTAACACAACCACACTTGATTGGTATTCAGCAGAGAACCTCGGGTTGTTTGTCTTTTGTTATGGATCCTATAGGCATGTATACAGTGACATCCCTGTTGATATACCATATATTAATATTAATATATTATATGTTACATATATAATAAAAAATAAGATCATATTGAGGCCGACAGGGTGAATATAACCTCTGCTTCCCCTTTTCCCACACTTCCTCTTTTACACTTCCTCTCTTGCTTTGCCCTCTAGGTGTATAGCAATACACAAAGACACCTGATGTTTTTCCTCATGCCTATATTAAGCACACATGCACACACAAACCTATAATGTATGTACAGAAACCTCACCATTGCTCATGCCTCGGTCCATCTGTGGCAGACACAGAACTGAAGGGCTGGTTAAAGCTGCAGCCACATCCAAGTGAGAGTTGTCTTGGGAAGCAAAGGCCACTCCCAGGGGAAGAATTCTGTAATTCCTTTTTGCAGATCCAATCAGCTACAATTGAAGGGAGCTCTTGTTGAGAGGGACAAATAATAAAAAAAAAAAGAATGACAACTTTTCTTATAAGTTATGTGACTACAGATTGATACAAGACATCTCATCGGTGTCAACACAAACAAAATGGCCACAGGGCAGGAGTCAAATAACTAAATAAATGGGTTAAATAAATATATCAGGCCCAAAGCAATCTTCAAATCTAAGTGGGCATTTCAGTATAAGTCAATAGATTAGCCGATACTGGCTTGTAAACATTATCAGTGATCTTTGTCAACACGGATTCATATGAAGCCATTTTTATCATAGAATTGGTCCCTTTTTTTACTTCTGAGTGTGTAATTGATTTCCAATATCAAAGTATAATTCTAGAGGCTGTGATTACACTGACAGTAACCACAGAAAATTCTGCTTTTGATAAGTGACTTGCCTCCTAGTTGGTTAAGACAATCTCTGTGGAGCTCTGGTAATTTCTTACCTACATATAAAATGACATCAATAAGTGGGAGAATCAGATGTTTCAGAGCTATTAGAAGATGTAGTCACAAAATGATCTTGTCATGCAAATGTTTATGCAAATGTCTAGATTGGAAAGTGACCAAGTAGGACACATTAAAGTGTGACACTTGTCTGGTAAAGTTTTAGTGGAAATATGATTATCGATGACATTTTTGTGTATTTACTCTTTAGTGTTTGTGGTCCTCCTTTTCTCAGTGCAGAGCACTTTGTGTCACTGCATACACTCACTGTTGGTGTGTTTGTTGAGGCCAGCTGGTTCCTCTGATACATGTGGAGCCACCAGCTGCTTCTTCACCTGCCACAGTGGAGCTTCATCAGAGGGCCATGACAGACTATCTAGTGGTGTCATTTGTGCAGCATTAAGGATAATCTCTCACTGGCTTTTCAGATTCCTAATCCAAACTGGTAGTATCACTGTCAGGGACTGACTAGTAGTGAACATTTAAATTCATATTTTTTCGGACACAATAAAGTAACCTCTATCCAAATGATTTTGGCAACGCAGAGCGTGCTTCAAGTCAGAAGCATACAATTAAAATGGAACACAAAATGTGCACCTAAAGAAAAAATGACTGATGGAAGCCATAGTTACTTTGTCCAGCTGTACATGAGAACACAAGAGTCAAACAGAATGCACTCTCTGTGTGATTATCACTGCTTATTTTAGGCTACTGTTACGAGTTTTGATTGACATTGGGACAGTGAGTTCTTCATGTGATTAGATTTGCAGCGTTGAACCCTATATTGTCTGCCTGCGGGTAACAGTCGAGTGTGTCCTTGCAAAAAAGAAGCTCTGGATAATCCACAGTGATCATGTGGTGCAGAGTTTCTCCTGTGTTGTACAGTAACTGCATGTGGCTCAGGCAATCTCCCACTTTGTTTGCCATATGACTGCAAACATACAACCATACAAACTGACAAAGGCCTTTGAGCAGCAGTATATAGTATATCACTTTGTTGCTGATAAGCTTTTTATGAAACATATTTTCAGTAAAACAGGGCTCACTTGAGCTAATTTCATTGAGCTTTTTTTTGGATATTAACCATGAGTATCTCATGGTTATTTGCCTGAAATGTATTATTATTTTATATGCTTCAACACCCTAAAACCTGAAAGCTGGACAGTGCAACACAAATGACTGCAGATAAAGTACTTCTAATCCCCTGACAGATTTAACCTTCGCCTGTGTTCAGTGATATAGCAGCAAATAAATCTTCTAATCCCCTGACAGATTTAACCTTCGCCTGTGTTCAGTGATATAGCAGCAAATAAATTGGCTCACATACACAAGCAGATGCAAAAAAAAAAAAAAAAAAAAATCCATAAAATACATGTACTTCATACTGTACAATAGTAGTTATACTGTAGCGTTACTGCCCTCTGCTGGACGTGAAGTGTTGTAAAACAAAAACATTACCAGACATTCATAATGTAGACACAGTTCAGCTTACATCTCCTTTGAATTATTGCCTGCGCGCACACACACACACATACACGCACAGTCAGTCACAATATAATTACACACAAACATAATTAAGTGGCACATTAATCAAAAGTGTTTCTCTTGTGTGTTAGAAAAAGATAGGTCACAGGGAGGTGTAGCATTTAGTGGTATTGCAGTTGGCTTGTGTGTGTGAGAGAGAGAGAGAGAGAGAGAGAGGGAGAGGGAGAGGGAGAGAGAGAGAGAGAGAATGGCCAATGGCCTGATTTTTGCCTTAAGACCAGGAGTCAAGGTTTATAGTCATGCGCAGTTGACTGGCATTCTGTCTCTCTTTCATAATCGACTTCAGACTTGGTTTCTGTCCAGCCTGCTCTCAAATGCCTTTTTTACTTTCCTGCCATGTAATTCTAATCACCTCTGTCCGGTTAATTGAAGCTCTGGTATCATTTTCCATCCACCCACTGCCCTCCACCTGCAATCTTCAGAGATCTAGAAGGAGGGTTACACCTAGACCCTAAAATGATCGCAGCTCTTTCTGTCTCTCTCTCTCACACACACAGACACACCACCTCTCAGCTCTAAAAGCTCTAAAAGGCTCGTCCCTCCTGTCTCTGCTAATCCATCACACACAATCCCCCCTGTCTCCTGCTCATGCGCTTGCCAAACTCTGTGCACAAGATGAGGCTCAGCACATGTTGCTTTAGGAACACGACTTCCCCACAAGGCAATGAAACTCCTCTCCTGCCTGGACATTTTTCATCTGCCTTTGCTCTCAGGTATTCAGGCACTGCAGGACGTGCTTATAAATACGTGTCATATTTTCAGCAGTTTCTACAGTCAGTCTGTCAGTGGCTGTATTTCATTATCAGCAAATAAAGCTGTGGTGGGTAACGTTTCAGTATAAACAAAATGTTATTTATATCCATCTGCTTCACATGACTCTCCCTGTATTCTTCAGATTAGCAGGGTTTGGTTTTTGTGGCTGTGAAATTATAACAGAATTGAAGTCAATTGAAGTGAGACAGTAGCAAATCTTACTTAAAGGAATAGTCCCCGCTTCTCCAAATCATGAGTGAGGCAAAACGAACATTGAAAAAGAACTTTAGGTGAAAGAATTCATAACGCCGGTTCTCTGAAATGTGAGTGAGGTAGTGGGATACCAGAACAAATTATGAAAGGTTAGAATATGGACCTGGAGTCGTCATTTCAGAGAGTTCCTCAGTCTCATAACAACAGACATAACAACACTAGCAAGTCCTGGCAACAGAAGTTACATACTGCAGCTTTTATTATTATTATTATTATTATTATTATTATTATTATTATTATTATTATTATTTGCATACTGGTGGTTTATGTGTTTTTGTAAAGGTTGGTGGATTTCTGTGGCTCATGCTAGTATTCAGAAATCAAAACATCCAGTGGCTGAGGCTGATTTTTATAGCCTGATATTTTGTCTTGTTTTCCTCCATTTGGTAGACTATAATGGTTAAATGTTAACAAATGATATCTTAAATTGCCTAACTTCAATAATGCTTGTACAACACTATCTCCATCAACTGCATTTTGTTTCAGTCTACTTATATATTATAATATTTATATTTATCAAATAAGAACAATGTACCAACTTCATATTCAATGCATGAAACAAGTAATCAAAAAAGAAAATTGTCAAACAAAACATTGGATGAAAGATTTTTAAAAGAAGTTTTAGCGACATAGCAGCATTTCGACATTTCTAAGGACAAAGAAGTGCACATTTATATCAGCCTGTTAATTAAATAATTGTCCAAAGTGGATTCTCCTTCACAATCCACAAGCATTTGTTTCTAACTAAATTCCTGTGTTTTAAATGTAAATATGTCATAATGTCATTTTAATACTGGCGCAGTATATACAGTATAATCACAGTGAACCGCAAATCAGGAGTGGTCCCCATGCTATTAGTCAACTGTGATATTAAGGAGCTATGATAATGCTGAGCCCCTCACTGGTTCTCAGAAGGCTCTTATATTCAGACAAATTGCTTATGAATAAATAAAAAAATAAAGTCCCTCCGAGTCTATTTTTAGAGCTTTGCACTTTTTGTTGGCTGACTACGTGTATGAACTAACAGATGGGCTCACCACAGTAGCCTGGATTTTCGCCCTGTCAAACTGTTTAAAAGGTTGTTTTTGTCAATGGTTGTGTTCCTCTGTCAAACCACTGTAAGGGCCACTGGGAGTTTAGTTGTTATTTGAGTCAGGAATGCCTTTTTATAAAGTCTGGGGAACCACAAAGAATTGGCAGCATAGCCACAGCCTCTTTCCTCTTGTCCATTCAGTGTGTGTTGAGAATGCTTATGAAGAGAAAGGGAGCCGGTTAAAACTCCGCCAGTGGAACAACATGGGCCTCTGTTGAACGGACTGTATTCTCCCGTGTCTGCAGCTTTTGCACCATCTCGTGATAAATTATAATAAGAAGGGAAATGGAGTGGTCTGTCTTCTTTTTCAGAAAGAAAAAAACAAAAACAAATCAAAACTAAAAACACTCACCGAGCCAAGGCACTTGTGGTGAGACTTGGCCAGCTGTAGTTATGGTTGGCTTGGACAAAGAGGTGAAAAGATGAATCTGCGCCTGGAGTATATTTAAGTTTTACCATCTCTCTTCACATGCTGTCTTCTGCATCCCTCAACTCATATCCTGAATCTGTTGTCTGGCTCTCTTGTTCTTTTTTCTCTCTTTCTAACCATTTTCCATAAGTCTGTCTCTGTTGTTTCTCAGCTGCTGTCTCCACTTTCAGTTTATGCCCAGTTTAACTTCATGTTTAATTGTCAAGCCTCTACCCCAGAAACCTTTCATTTAGTTTTTAGGAACATCTTATATCAAGCTGTGGGAGGGAAGCATAGAGGGGGGGAGTTGAAGAGCAGTTAAAACAGCTTCATTTGACCTTAAATGACCCTGCAGGCTGAATGCATTCTCCTCACCTGCTCTTACTTTGTCTTGCTTCATCCAAATTCACTTCCATTTATGTTTCTGTCCTTCTTTTCCTCATTTCTTTGGCTTTTTGATATTCTCCTCTCTCCTTTTGTGCGTCTATTTTTCTCCCACCTTGTCTCTTATTTCTTTACTTTCCTCGCTGTCCTCAGTTTCTCTTACCTACAAGAAGGATATTGAGCTTTAGAGCACCTTTTTTCCTCAAACTTAACTGTAAATTTATTTTAATTATTTTGTGGACTTCTAGTATGTTTCTTGACCTAACTTCTTGCACAACAGTTCCATATACCAGAAGCAGCATTTCAACATGTATGAAAGAATATATTGTTACACTGCCAAATGGATGCTTTTGTGTTGCACTGTTACATACAATTACTTTATTCACACACTGGAACATGTCAAACAATACAAAATGTTTTGTTCTACACTCAGACAACTAATGTAAGTGTATCAGAGTCTGTGCTTTTATTGCCTTGCTACACAGAGTATTTTATGGTCATTTATGCATCAATAATCAGTTTAATCATGATGGAATCTCTAATGTAAATGTATTAATATTTAATCCACCCTGGATTTGCTGCATCATAATCACTCAGGTCAGCTGAGTACATATTTAGCTAATTAACAGGCTGAAGTAACTCATATCTAATTATTTACATTTGAAGAGAAGTGGATCTGATTTGTTTCAGAGCTGTGTGAACACAGGAACCCATTCAGATTTCAAATTGGATTTGTTTCATTTCAGGATGTGGTTCCTAGATCAGATCTATACTCCTTTGTGAAAGTATCAGGGCACCACCAGCTGTGTTGTTTCTATTTGTCAAATTTTGCAGTAATTTGCATTTGGATTGGAATGACGCAACTTGAAGTTGGTCTTATTTACTCTCATTGAGTTTAACTTACACAACGTGTCATTTGTTTAAATATATCTGGCATAATAGACATTTAATTGTACAACAAAGACATTTAACAGAAACTTTGAGTTCCACTCCACTTTTAAGAGAGCCAGGGTCATGCTCTTTTTCAAGTGTAAGAGTAGGTCACACTAAACCTTGACACTTAAATTTGTGCACATGTGCGCTGTGCAAGAGGGCAGTCATGTTCCGATGCAAGACAGATGTAGTAGTTGTGAATGAGAACAGTCAAATCTGATCTGAGTTTAGCTCAGATTTGAATGATGGGGCTTGTAATCTGAGCATAGCTTTAGTGGAAGCTGAAATGGTCACCTGGTAGAACTGATGATCCTCAGGCTGAGGACTTCTGCAGTAGTCCAGCTTGCAGTGGTCTGCTGCATGTCTTTCGTCTCCCTTTCCCTGTCACACAGATTCCTCACCAGTTCAAAAGTCAACATATCACTCCCATATTGCAACAGTTGCAAAATGTTAACAGTTTAATATCTTTCAGATCTCCTCACCTCGTATCCAGATCCAAGGCCACTTAAAACCTCCTTTGATCTGTCCCCACCTCTCATTTAAGAACCAATCATTTCTCTGTTGCTACCCTAAAGCTCTGGAAAAGTCTCCAATCCCATGTTTTTAAATGCAATTTAAAATCTCACCTTTTCAATTTTGCTTTTAATCCTGATGATGTGTGACTATATGTCAATGTTTTGAATTTGTTTGTTACTTTTTGTGCTATTTTTACTCTAAAACACTGGGTTTACTTGTTTTAAATGCACCATTGCACCATTTCTGTATACAGTCTATGGTTAAATTTAGTAAAGGGTAAAAATCCCAAAACCAAAATGTTTGTTGTGTCAAATGCTAGTGGGCTGTAGGAGTTTCTGTAAGTCATTTTCTTAAGTTTAGCAGTCAGATCAACAGAAGGACTTTGATTGTAGTTATCCCCGAGAAACACATCAAATAGTCAATCAAATGGTTATTTTTTTATGTTCAGTCAATTCTTGTGAGATCACTTTAACAGCTGGCCACATACAGTATATTAAACTGCAGCAATGGATTTGTTTACTCTAGGTCTTGTGTCTGCCAAATGCTAAGCTAAAAGGAACGCGTTTACATAGCATGAAGCCTTTATGGCAGAAAATTAACCAGGAACACATTTTCCAGCTAAATAAACAGATTTATTAACTTTTCCTGGACAAACTTTTGCACCATTACTTTAAACAATGACCGCCCAGAAACATTTTTTCTGAGAATTCATTCATTGTGAAGTTTGGAAAATCCATCTGATGTAGAATCCTGGCCGGGTAATCACTACTCCCCACCACCAACAAATGAAGTGGATACACTGCAGTCAGCCAAAATCCGCGGTTTACTTACTTAGAACATCTTGTCTTTCTCTCCAGCAGGTTTTTACGATCACAGACATCAAATACCACAGCCAAAGGTGAGTATTCTCTCTTTTTTCCCATCAGCATAACTAACATCAGCATTAGTGGGCCTTCAGCCAGGGGCGACTGTGACTCAGGAGGTACAGTCGTCCTCTAATCTAAAGGTTGGTGATTCAGTCACCTCCGCTTTCATTCCGTAAATTGAACCCAAATTGCCCCTGATGTATCATCAGTTTGTAGTTGTGACGCACAAATTCTGTATGAATGTGTATTGTTTTTTTTGTTTTTTTTTGTTTTTTTTTTAATTGTTCTGAATATCTGAAAGAAACTGGTGCTTTGGTGCCATTGCAAATGTAATTACAGAATATAACCACTAGAGAGAGGCAGAGCATATCTTTCTTTGTTACCTCTCATTCATCCTGTCCCGCTCAGCCTCTGAAAGGGAATACGAGCATGACCATTTTAAACATAGTTGAAGGGGCAAGGTAAAAAGTGAATCCATCACAGTGGTAAAGCATATTTACATGTAACATTAAAATGTGCCTTTCAGTGCTATGTATGTACTCTGTGTGTGTGTGTGTGTGTGAGTACTCTTGAATTGTATTAAGTTATTATCTTAAATGCTAAAATGATCTCCACCGCAGTGCAGCTACAGTAACGTGTGATGAGGTGAAAAACCAGTCAGAGGAAACACAGGGGCGGTGAAGTTGTTCTCGCCTGTTGGAGATGTCATTTACTTTGAGAGGGGATTAGACGGGCAAGGAAGCTGATTCTGCTCAATGTGCTAATTCATAACCCTCTGAAAACACAAGCCTCTCTTCTCTGAGAGTCCCCTCCTTCTTTCTCTCACTCTACCTCCTCGTCTTCCATCTCTGACTACTGATAGGGCAGACATGGAGTCAACGGAGGAGAGAGACGGCGAGAGGAGGAGGTGGAGGAAACGGAGGGAGGGAAAGGGTGTTGGGATACGAGGGAAGGACTAAAGTAGAAACAAAGAAACGCTGCAGGTGTGTGGAGTTGGCCACTCTGACTATATATAATCATTAGTGTGACAGCATTGGCTGCAAGAGGTGAGGGACAGGTAGACTAATTTGTTAGTGTTCTCAGTCAGATCACAGCAAAGCAAGTTTCAGAGAGTACTGTAGGTAATTTTACACACCAGGCATGGCCCTTCTCACCAACGGCACCCAGAATCAGGACTCCTATTTCTGCCTGATCCGACGCAGGTTCAAGAGGAGACGCAAGAAACGCTCCGAACGCAAAGGTAAACTCCCGACAGTGGCGTTCTTTGTAGTGCACAGTAACAGGTGGAGCAGAACAGCTGCTATTGTTGGCTCAAGTTTTCAACATCAGCAAACTGCTATTATAATTATTCCTGTTTAGCTGTGTATTAACCCATCTGGCTGCATTACAGAAGAAGAGCTTTTAATTCCAAATTATGTTTATTCTTTAGTAAGTTTAGGCAGTTTCATGTAGTTTCTTTCTATTTTCCCAAAAAATTAACTTCCTTGTCTTGTGCTTCACAAAATTGTCTTTTCTATTCCTTCATCTCTTAATTTACTCCTGTATTTGCAAACATTTCTGATGTGAACAAACTGTCAGAATACATGGAAAAACATTGTAACATGGTTCCCTGTTGGATTCACACATTACAGGTAGCAAAAGCATTTTTATCCTAACCAGCAGGATGCTGGGGTGCAATCAAAAGATTACATGAATAGCTTAAATCATGGTAAGGATGTGATTTAATGGACCTGTCTTTTTTTAAGAATGGGATGTTCTTAGTTTACATTTCAGCCATATATCTGTTATGTAATCAGTACCTAATGGAAATCAACATGCAAAAAATGAACATGAGTGAGGCTATGGTTATTGTTTGTGATTTGTTACATGAACGATACATAACTAATATTCTGATAGTGTTTATATTAAAATATACATTTAGAATAAGGATGTGTTTCTGTCATTTATTTCCAGTGATTAACTGACCAAAAATCCACAAAATTTACAAAACCTGACTTTTACACATATCTGTGTGTTTGTGTAGTCCAAGGTAGAGCAGATTTAAACTGATTCAGTATTTATGAAGTGATGTTTTTCAAACCGTTTCCTTCATCCTGTCCACACTTTTGCTCTCTGTGAGAGACAGGTCTGTGTCTCTGTGTAACATTTGCTCCAAGCTAAACTCTCCTGAGTTTGCTCTGCTCTGCGGATTAACCTAACAGCGGAGGTAGTAATTACTTAGGTGGCCACAGCTCACTGGAAGCATTAGCCATGTCTCAGCCACTTTCTTTGACACCAAACACCCCCCAGACACCCCCAGTACTCCGTCGAGTCAAGTCCATTCATTCAAATAAATCCAACCACTGCTGATGTAGCATTTTTCCCCCTGAATTGCACACTCCACTCCTGCCCAGCCAGAAACTGACTACGTCCATCAGCATTACATACATCGGTTTCATGCCCTTTCACTCTCCCTTATCACTAGTGGAATGAAAGTAGCACTTTTTCACCATACCCAGAGAAGCGATGACTAAGCAGGGCTTTGGACCCATGTTGCTCTGTTTGCACTCAGCCAGCTTTGTTGCCCAGCAGTGGAAGCCTGATAAGTTGCTTAGCCCTTTAGCTCCTCAAGTGCATGGTGGGTAATCGGCTAATTCTAGCTGAGATGATGAGGTCGCATGCTTAAAGACAGTCATCAGTAGAATAATTTGATAGAGACTCAAGGAAATCTTCCCCTGAACACTGAGGACAGTCGGTGCCGCACCACTGAACTGGACAGACCATTAAGTGTAGATTGGTTCCTTCCACAAGGACACTCAATGTGTCGATACAGGGTCACAGTTTTGAGGATCCATCTCTCTATAAGCACTAATCCACAGTGCAGCCCTAAACTGAATTTATATTCATTACACTTTGGACCTTATCTTAGTGCTTTAAAGGGACACGTTTCATTTTCTTTTAATTCAGTAATTCATTTTGACAGCTTTTGTGTGTGAGTGCACAAAATATTAGCTGTATATTGAAGCCAAACATGGCAAATTCAGTGAGTTTCCATTATAGCCAACTAGCGATGTATCATTTTGACCAACAAGACCTTTAGTGCACAGTCATGTGAAGTTACCAGCTGAAGAATGAAGAGAGTGAGAAGAATGAGCTTAACTTGACAGTGAGGTAGATTTCAGTTAAATGCCCACCCCTACTATCCTGCTAAATTAGACAAAATAAGTGTTAAAACCTCTGTTAGTGTCCTTGTGTGTACGTCTTGTCTCTTGAGGACCTTTATTGGCATGAACACTGACCACTTACAAGACCCTCATGGAGCTCAAAAACTGGATTGGGTTGGGCAATAACTGGTTATGGTTAAGGTGAGGATAATTATATTTTAGTCTGTCCAAATGGATAATGTGTACAGTATATATGTACTGTATATATACACATATATAATCCTACAAAACCTAAAGATAGACAATGGTGTCAACATTGAATTTAAAACCCAGGCGCAATATCAGCAGTTTCATTTTATTGATTTGTTCATTTTTGAAAATAGATCTGCTAATATATTTGGCGACGCCGACAAGATCTGCGTCCCATCTGTGGGTCCTTGGAATGTCTGGTCAGGAGGGACCTTGAAGTTTTGAGGCATGAAACCACAAGTGGGCAGTGGAGGAATGTCACCTTCAACAAGTACCGTTTTTCTTGGATACCATTCAGGAGCATCTGGGTTTAATCCCTTGGAGTTGTGGCTGGTGTCAATGGTAAGAGGGGGAGTGTTTGTTCTCTCTTTGTCTGAGGAAGAATCTGAGTGGTAGTCTGATGTCACCTCTGTCAAAGTACAGATCACCTTCTTGGAAACATGTTTGTCCTGTACTTCATCACTAGAGAAAGTGGCCACTGAGAAGATCATACTTTCTTCTCCATACCTGCAACAAACCTCCCCAGGATCCACCCACAGCGTGAATTCAGAGGGCAGTCCCAGGTCACTGTACTGAACTCCACTCTCCCTGCAAGCACGAACGAGCACTGAGTCCTCCTTGCTGAACCTGTTGACTCGGATACACCTGTATGCCTGTCCTTTGCTGGGGTTTTCAGGGTACCAGTGTCCTATGACCTTTTCACGCAGTGCAACAGCTAGCCACTCAACAAACAGCTCAACCTTGTGCGATTCTAACTTGCCAGCCATTATCAGTAGCCTTTTCAGGTAGACCTGCACAGCTGCAATTTCTTGTCTCATGCTTCAGATAACTTTCATTACATTTGAGCAGCTCATTTCTCTTAACACTGGTCCAGCATGAGTCCAAAGACAGAATGGCAATGAAATGAATGGTTGTGACGTAGGGGAACCTCGGGTTAGGGGAAGGATCATCAAAGCCAATAAGTATCTTCAAAGACAGGAAAATCATGTGGTCATTTGTCCCCGCTGAGCCCAGCTTTGGCGAGAATGGGGTGGCAAACAAGTTTAAACAAGTTAAGCAGAGGATGGGAGTGGGCTTGCGGACATGAGAAGCTTTGAGAGTGGGGTAGACTCTGGATTTAAGGAACAAGGAGAAGGGCCAAAGAGTGATGATGAAGAGAAGAATGAAGAACTGAATTCAAAACTGTGATTAAGATCTTCGAACTGTGGACAGGCAACGTTACATCTTTAAGTGTCCAGCCTGCCAGATGTATTTAGAAGAAGCCCAATTGTGTTGTAGAACTTTGAATGGCCCAGCATTCCTGCCGGAAATTATTAGAAGAAGCTGCCCAACCTACCTGTGAGTCTCTGCTCTGACGCTAATGGCAGAAGGTACTTCCATGTATGCAAAAAGGGGCTTGTTCAATGATCAACACAGGAGAACTTGTGCTTTGCTGTTAGCCCCATCCCTTGTCTTATAATTCACTGCCACTCCTCCTAGGGCTGTCGCGTTTGAGGAATTTTTACTGCAGTTAATAAAATTGGTTCAACAATGCAGTGTATTGTCATTCCATTATGTTTGACTTTACCCACATGAGACTAGGAGGGGAGAGCAAGTAGCCGTTGCTGCTTAGCTAACTGCTAAGCTAGAATCACCACCATATTTAAACATAGGTGTATAACCCATGACTCTTGCCTTTGCAGCAAGAGGTCCCGGGTTCACAACCCGGTTGGAACAAGGGGCCTTCTGCAAGGAGTTTGCATGTTCTCCCCGTGGTGCGTGGGTTCTCACCGGGTACTCCGGCTTCCTCCCACAGTCCAAAAACATGCAGATTTGGGGACTAGGTTAATTGGAGACTCTAAATTGTCCGTAGGTATGAATGTGAGAGTGAGTGGTTGTCTGTCTCTATGTGGCCCTGTGATGGACTGGCGACCTGTCCAGGGTGTACCCTGCCTCTCGCCCTATGTTAGCTGGAGATAGGCACCAGCCCCCCCGCGACCCCTAGTGGATAAAGCGGTAGAAAATGAGTGAGTGAGTGAGTGTATAACCCATGGTTTGGAAGAGTGTTGCCAACAAAGAGTGAGGTCTGTTATGAATTAATATATCCAGTCAACCAATGGGAAAATTAGTTGAGTCGTAGACAGTAGTAGTAACAGCACAACACCAGTGAAACAAGAAGCGACAAAAAAACGTTTCTGAAGCAAAGCAGCTTGTGTTGCTCTTAAAGGGCCCAGCACCTGTTCAGCCACTGTTGCACTGGTCATTGTTTCTGTGCGGTTGTAGTGGTGGCTTTTCATCCTCGAAGCTGGTGGTGTTTTTGTGGTTACCTCCTTCTAATTGGTGGTTGCTCCTTCTGATTGGTCAAGTACATGCTTCTCACTGAGTTACATCTTGCATAGTTTTCACAAGTTAATGCCATTTTTTTTTTTTTTTTTGTATTGCTGATTTAATAAAAAGTCCTGTTGTAGCAGAGACAACCTTCCCTGAAATAGTGCCGTTACGGAGACAGGTGTGTTGCAAACTTAGCTTTGACCAGTCTGAGCTGTCAGAAATTCTCCTTCTGACAGGTTTGGTTCAGAAGTAAATAAAAAATGTAAATCTACAGTGATCCTGTAGCTGTTAGACCGTAGTTACACTAAAAGCAAAGCTATACACCATGTGATCAGTATGATGAAGTGATAGAACATTTGTTGCCAGCTGGCATAAACAAGAGATCAATATTTCAGAATAAAAATACAGTAACCTGCAAAAATCTTACACCACTGTTTGATTTGTTGTTTTAGGAATGCTTTAATAACCATACAGTAATTATGTATCATTCACTTTATTGAAACGCATCCAGAAAATACTGGAAATATGTATACAGTTTTGAAATAACAAATTCTTCAGGAAAAAAAAAACACCCACTACAAGTTAAAGTGTCAGGTATTTAGTGTGACCTACCCTTACACTTGAACAATAGCACGACACAGATTCTGAGTGGAACAATAATTAATGTTATTTGTAATGTGTTTATCATACTATTTAATTTTGAAAAAAGGTCTCTTACGTCAAGACATGCTTGAGCATAACATACTTGCATGTTATATGAATTAAATGCTTGCTCATTTTTAAGACCAACTTTTTAGTCACATTATTCTAATCCAAATGCAAATGGTCACAGAAGTTGACAGACATAAAAACAACAAAGCTGGTGGTTTCAAAGACTTTTGCACAGACCTTTACATTATATTATATTGAATATTACATGACATGTTTAATTTTGGAATATACCAGGCAGAATTGCAACATATCACAATATTTTTAAAATGTTTTTATAATATAGTAACTGTAAGTATCATAATAATATTGTATCTCAAAGCTTATGACGATTAATGTTCCATGTGCATAAAATGTATTAGTACTCGGTCTATTATTACTGCACATGCTGTACTGTAGGTCTGGTGGTGAAACCAGTGACAATGTAGATGATTTTGATTTATATTTGCTTTGGAAATGAATTAGCCTACCTTGCACACTGACTTTCAAATTGCTTAACTTAAGCACATCTTCCAACTGATAAGTTCTTCAATGCATCGCTCACAAATGTGCTTGGCCATGACACTTGCAGACAATGCTTTCCAATGGACCGTGTATGAAATATGGAAAATGGGGAACAGAGGCCTTTTCTGCCATGTCAGCAGAATCTTTAAAATTAGCTTTTGCAACTAGAATGGGGGAGCTGCACCACCTGACCCATAGTCTATTGCTGTGGAAGAGACTTTCCTATAAGATTCTATTTTCATATTTCCTTCCTACCCCATCTTTTATTCCCTCCCCCCTTACCTTCCACTTTTGTCTCCTTAATTTAGTCTTTTAATTATTCATATATTCATATGCTAGCTGTCACAAAATTATTTAAATTTTTTTTTTTCCTCTTTCCCTTCAGACTCTCCGCAGGTCCCGTATATAGGCACATTGAAAAAGTTCAGACAAACCTATTAACATTTGACAGCAGTAGCAATAGGAATCAAATAGAAAACACAGTCGCCATAATTTACCTAACAAAAAAAAAACTGTTAATTATGAGCCGTGCCTCATTTAGTGCCACAGAATTTCAGGCCCCACAAACACAGCGGCACTCTGTCATGATAAGAAATGAGTTGTGTCTGCCTGTCTCCGTGTAATTAGCCTTGATTAGCATGCTGCTAATGACTGTAACAGACTGACAGAGGAGGGGGGAAAAGACCAGTGTACCGAGACTGCACCAAACACTGAGGTGTGTTTAGCTGGTGACATGACACTTCAGAACCCCACTGATGTGTGCAGGGATTTGCGTCTGCTCTCTTCACCACCACGGAGATACAGTAAACTTCATTAGTATAGACTGTGTCAGTATAGATTTGAAATGCTTTTATTTTCTTACAGCTGGTTCTTGCTTGCTGCTTTCATGTCACAGGTGTAGAGGAAATGGAACAGGACATACAGAGATGAAAACTTGTGTTGTAATGGTGACAACACTTGCCAGCAATAGAGAGGAATATTTCATTTCCAACTAAACAGATTTTTTGGCTGTAAATCCAACCTCCATCCCCCAAAAAACATTCCCTCCTTAGTGTGTATGAACACCGTTGCTCTCCGGCCGACATGAATTTTCTATCTTCTCTGAGCTTCTTCATCCTGTCCTATCTCTGCTGCCCGTCTACACTACCTGTCTGCCTGACATTAGTGAAGGCACTAGGTGTGAAATTCAACTCCCAGGTGACGGTGTCACACAGTTCTACATGGTTGCATCTGTGTTCCTGCATGGCGTTTATTTCCAGACCCCCACCCCCCTCTGCAGTACACACACACAAACACACACACACACACACACACTCTAACATGTATGAGCATATGCTCATATCCAGGACCCTTGTGTGTCTGACCTGGCACGGCACACAAGGGGGGTATTTTATATGTGTATATATATATATATATATAGGGTGTATATATACTACATTAATCAGTTCATAATCAACAACTTTTTTTTCAACTTTCCTGCATATGAGTATATTAAGGTTTCTTTCTGAATATCTTTAGTTTGTTAATGAAATAACATATCTGAGGATGTCATTGTTTGAGTTTTCATAATTGTCTGACATTTAATGGACCAAACAACTAACAAAGGTTTTGGTTAAGATAAGTGTTGGGGGTTACAGGGGATATTGTTTATGATAAATCTTCAGAAAATACATTTAATGTAATTAACAGCACTGTGCAAAAGGCTTAGGGCACCATTATGTATGATTGTTTGAATGTTACCAGTGTTATGATCATACATAATTATTTCTCAATCTTTTTAATTTTGATACAACCAGGGAATACAAGAAGTATGTATTGAAATAACAGATATTTGTCAGAAAAACGTACTTCTACTGGCCAAGGTGTTAAGTATGATCCTCCCTTAGGCCGGTTTCACATTGGATGCGTGCACGGCATGTTTTGGCTGCAACTCGTTCAGTCTTCATCTTGGCACACATGGAAACTTACGAGACTTTTTATAGTTTTGCCTTTTTGGCAACTAAACTCTTGCTTATTTTTCACATAGCCATGTAAATCTTACAGCAAAACAGCAAAAATATACAGTGAAAATTTTCTTTCTTCACAGTCTACATCTTTTGCACAGAGAATGTCCTGATCCTGTTTCGAAGTAAAAGCACTCTAGCATTTCAGAAACCAGATTTATTTTTTTTAACAAAGTTTTATGAAATATACGCAGTACATATGGATGCATAACTTCATACAGAAGGGCCCTTGTATTTATTTGAGTGCATAGAAATATTTATGGTATTCAAAAGTATGTTTTAATATTTTTCAAAGGCAAACTTGAAGTAAAACAGAACCTTCATAGAAGCTCCACAACAAGTGAGTAGAAGACACAAACCCAGACATGAGACGCAGCAGAGCAGCGGTGCTGCCATAACACACTGCACATGCATCCAGTGTGAAACCAGCTTTACACGTAAACAATAGGCAAAAGTCTAGCTCTCTTCAACCTTAATGTCATTGGTAACATCTGTTTGTCCTG
Organism: Brachirus orientalis; assembly: GCA_016785285.1. NCBI lineage: Eukaryota > Metazoa > Chordata > Actinopteri > Pleuronectiformes > Soleidae > Brachirus > Brachirus orientalis. Next base: position 3,713,196 of record JAFBJR010000107.1, on the reverse strand, counting down.
TGATTTCAAGTCAAAAATGACTTTATTCGAGACATGCTTGAGCATTACATACGCATGGTGTGTGAGTTTAACTCATGGGAAGCTTTCTGTTATATAAGAGAAACATTCAGTCGCATAATTCCATTCAAGATGAAAATGATTTTGCATCATCAAGTTCAATCACAATGCCAGATGTGGCCTAAGACTTTTGCCTGAGTGCCTAGAAAAATAGCTTTTAAGTGAAATGTTGAAGGTGTTTTAAAGAGTGCAAGAACAACTCCAATTCCCTTCTTCTGGGACTATTGTGGCAATTCTACCTTTAAATAAAATTGCACTTTTTGGAAAAATCTCAACAGACTAGGAAGAGCTACAGTTTTTAGAGCCCTGTCACATTTAAGTCTAGCCTAAGATTGATTATCAACAATCATGTGAAATAGAATGTTTTGCGGTTGTTTGAATTATCTGCTGGTTTGTTCACTGTGCCATGCCTGTTTGTGCTACTAAAGGGAGTGTTACTGTATGTTAGGCTTGAGAATCGCCAGAGACACAGCAATACAACATTATCAAGTTATGTAAGTCATGCTACAATGTTTGCAAAATCATATACTGCGATATCCTGTATTCACACAACAGCTCTAGTGAGGGTGAGCACTCGGCATCATCTAGTGGACTGAAATGTCCATTGATGTTTTCTTTAACGCTAATCCACAAAAAGTTGAATTTATTCATCATTTACTGCTTTATCCAGCTGCAGGGGGTCTGTTGCCAATCCCAATTGACATGAGGCGAAAGGCGAGACAGGTCACGAGTCCATTAAAGTGCTAACATAGAGACAAACAACCATTCACTCTCACACTTGCACCTGTGGTCAATTTAGAGTGTCCAATTTTCATAATCCCCCAATCTGCATGTTTTTGACTTGGGGGAGGAAACTGGATAACCCAGAGAGCAAAAAGTTAAATGTTTATTTGTAACATCAGTTAAAAAAAATTTGCTAAAAAATATATACTTGGAGTATATCAAAATTAGATAATATTGTCACGCAAAATATCGCAACGTTTCACTGTATTGATTTTTCCCTTTGAGTCCCACTGTAGGTGCACCCTTGATGTCTGTGTGCATATGTTTTGGGGATTTTGGCGGTTCCATACCTGTCTCCTCTGTTGGATGCCTGAACATTGAGCACAGCGGCGGTGGTCCTCTTTGAGCCAGGCATGCTCCCACACACCCACACGTTCACACTTTCAAACACACTTGAACATACACTCCTTTTTCACCCCCACAGGCACTCGGTGCCTATGCTGTGTCATAAATCAGAGCTGTCAAATAGATTTTACAGCTCCTAGTGAAAAGAGGAGAGGCAGCCACCCAACAACCTTGAAGAGATGGAAGAAAGCAAAAGTAGGGGAGTTTTGTTATTATTAAACCCGATTCATGGATCTAAGGAATCTATAAAAAGAATAATGGGGCAGTTTTTCACCTCACAGTGCATGAGTATAGTATACAAAAGAGACTAACTGGGGTCAGTGTGATGGGTGCTATAATTGCACCCTCCCTCAGTAAAATACATAATTTATATTGATATATTTCCAATATTTGTAGACTTGAGATGCAACAGTGATCCTGATATAAATGAGACATTTATGTAAAAAAAATTTAAGATTTAAAAGGGACTGTAGATAATCTTCTCAGCTAATTCTAACATTAACAGATATTTATTAATTCTGCATCAAACTGAACACCTTCACCCACCAACAGCTGTCTCCCTCAAATTTGTCTGTGATATTTTCACTTCGACTGAAGGTGGTATGCGAAGTGGTTCGTGCTGAGCGAGCTACCACTTCTTGTCAGCATAGAAATCAAGGAGGTAGCAGCCTATTTAGCCTACTGTTGTTGTCATTAGTCATATCGGTAGACTGTGACATTTTTAACCAAGGACCGTTAGTAACTCACTTTGACGGCCTTTTTTTTTTTTTTTTTTTTTTTTTAACAATAACTAGATTCAGCAAACCTTTAAAACTTGGAAAATGTACCCCATTTTTCTATAATTGTTAATTGTCGTCGATGCCTTTCTATTCTGAGATAATCTCTCTGAATTCACTGCTTGGAGTAGGCTCATTGGATGTCAGGGTCTGAATGCCTGCCTCTTAATATGCAGAGTGGAAGAAGGACTGTATGTCCAGCGGAAAGGCAAATCACTTCTGGCAGCATAATTCAGTGGTCATTAGAAGGGCCAAATTGAATAATGAACTCTGAGGTAATGTGTGTGTGTGTGAGGGAGTTCGTGTGTATGTCTGTTTGATGAGACAGCGAGGTCCATGTTGGGTGGTCAGACTCAATGGCCTCCATATCTTGGCCCATCAGTTTCAATCAAGCAGCACGACAGGCTCTCTACGACCCCTCTCCATTAGACCACCGGTGACCACACGTGTTCTCTATTACGCTGCATTACCTGGTTAGTCCTGTAGACATCACCTAAAGAAGCAAAAGGGGGGGAAAGGGAGAGAGATGGATGGGAAAGGTCTGCACCCCCCCCCCCCCCCCCCCCCCCCCAAAAAAAAAAACCCAAATAGACCGAATTCCATTTCTATCAAGGTTTTTTTATTTGTCTTTCTTGCATTTGTGAGGTAATCACTGGGCTGCCAGTACTTTATTGAGGAAGGTAATGGGATTGTGCAATGGTGTCAGTAGCGCTCACATCTACATACACATCTAACTGTTTCCCTCTCTTTCTTTTCTTTTCCATTCTTCTTTCTCCTCAGCTTTTATTTGCTGATTCTGTGATGTTTACTCACCTAGTGGTTGTTTAGCTTTGTAAGGACAATTTCTGCACACATGGGGCTTTTAGCATCCTCTTATAGTTACTTGTGTGGATTGGTGGACCATATACATCTGAAAGTAAGAGAAAAATCTAAATATTTACTACAGTTTCATTTATTTAAAAGTAATGAGATTATGTTTGTGATCCACTTTGCAGTCCTCCTGCAGCTTATTGATAGCAGTAATTTAAGTTTGGTCTAATACACAGTCTGGTAAGTTAGGGTTCATAGGGTTTGAAATGCGATGCTTTTTTTCAGAATAAGGCTAAATTAGACAGTAGTTGAATAGATTTGAGTGGTCGCTCTGTCCGCTGGGCCTATCAGTCTGTGTTAGTGCTGCTGAGAGGGTTTTCTCATAGGTAGGTTCCCCTGCATCGGCCGTTCCCCATGGCCATTTGTCTATGTCCAGTTCCTTTCCCTTTTCTTGCTGCACACTCTTTTTTCTTATCTTCTCCTCCACCTCCTCTCCCCCCTCATCTTTCCATTTCTCATTTTAGATACATTCATACAGAAACATTTTCTGAACATATTTTGTTCAGAAAATGTTTCTGTCACTTTTTTTCATGGCTGTAGCAAGTTACTTAAAACCATTTTGGAAATGTTCCTCTGATCACACACTGCACTTCTATAGCAATTTTGCACCAATAATTTATACTTTTTTTTTTTTTTTTTCTTTGTCCTCACATTCGATTGATCTAAAACATTTTAATCCAATATGTATGGCAGTGTATTGCATTCACCTAAAATATTTTTTTTTTAAAGAAAGAACAGAGAGCATGTTCTCTCACATATGTAGATAACGGACTGTTGGCCAATATATATCCATTAACTATGTTGTTATATATTTGCCCTTTGTCAAAATGTTGGGACATTGCACATTAATAACGACCAGCATGTAAATATGCCAGATTATTTGCCATTGACTAATGAATTTTAGGGAATAAGACAAGATACTAAACTAAAAGGAAAGAAAAAGAAAAAAAAAAAAAAACAAGAGCAAATCAGAACAACGATATCCAAAAATAAGGAGAAGCAACATAGGCAGTTAACCGAGATGGACAAATCACAATATAAAAAATAATTAAGAGGGGACATTTCAAGGTGATTAAGTGTAAATTTTCAGAATTCATTTTGATTCATAAACATCTAGAGACTATATGAGGTGGTCATAGGTCAGGTTTGTCCTTTTTGTGCTTTGCATACATATTAAACTCATAATAATAAGGAAGTAATTGGCTGCACCAGCTTTAGTCAGTTGAGCTTCTCTTTTTGTTTTCCTTTTTAAATTGTCACAGTTCGAGTCAAAAAGTGACCACCCTGCGATCGTCAGTATTAGTGCTGTAAACTTCATCAGTAAGAAAAAAAAAGGACTAACATGTATTTTTTTCATAGTGTAGTCAAAAAAATGTTTGTGTGTCCCAGTGTCTGTGTAAATGTCCACTTTTAAGTATCAGTGCTTTCTGGTGGTGTCACCAATGTCTGCTGAATTTTGCTCCCAAGAGCTAAGCAGTGACACGGGAAGTGAGGGCAGCCATGAAGCTGCAGCCTCCTCTCCGGCCCACTAAGCCAGTCCCTTCCCCTGCCCTTTCACCTCCAAACCCCAACCCACCCAGGTTCTACTGGGGGAATCACAGCCACTCAAGCTGCCGATTTATGAGCACACCTAAAGTCAGCCTGAGACATTTGCCGGCATTTGGTGTGTGCATTTGAGTGAAATAGTTTGAGGAAGGAAGTAAAAAAAAATGTGTGTGAGAATGCGTATGAGGTGGTGATACTGTAAAAAAAGATTGTGCAGGTTTGTTAAACAGGCAAAGATACATGACAGAGTATAGTACTGATGGGGTCAACTTTCTTTTTTTTTTTTTTTTGGATTTGCCACATCAGTTAGTGCGTTGATGTAGGTGCTGGTGGCATCTGTGGCACAGTGCGTAGGCTACACTCCATTCAGATCAGCTGCTGAAGCTGAGATTTCTTAACTTCATGATTTCATTCTGCTTATCTTCAACAGATTTATGTCTTCTCTCAGTTTAAGAACACATGATAATTAAGGAACACTGCACTTTCTGTGACTTTTTTGTCTTTCCCTGTGCCGCAGCTATATGATGCACGGCATTGCAGGCACAACAGCTGATAACAGAAGGAGGAGATATAGTTTATTTTAAAGTGATAATGTTTTGAGTCTGGTTCTGTCACATCGAATGGGCTTTTTCTTTTATATCTGCATGTATTAACAGTCAGTTTCAGAGTTAATGTTATATTAGGGATATAGTAAAGGCAGCTTATATTAACTGCATGACTGCAATATGGATTGTTCTGTTGACGAAGAAAATGAAGAAAGTAAGAAAAACAATATAGCGACGCTCTGAGTTTTCAGCTTCAGGAAAAGTCTATTCTAAGGGCATTATCTTTTCAGGGATTCTGATTTGCAATTTCTTGTGGACACATATACACATAGAGTATGTATTGTGTATTGTATGCTGCACATAAAGGTGTCCATATGTATTCTTCTCATGCAGGGACACCATTATCTCGCCTTTACGACTTGGCCTCTCACTCTCTCGCCGCTCACTCTGCGATGAACCTTGACTCTGCAATCTCCCATAAAACCCATCAAATAAAAAATTCATATTGATACTCTCTGCCCCTGCTTCCTCAACCTTTCCCTTCTCTCACCATCAGTGGTCCATGATGATAAACAACCGCCTGTCAGATATGAAAGTCTAGACCACAATAAAAAAAAACAGATTCTCTTTCCACACGTCCCCACATCCTCGGCTCTGTTTTTCTGATTTTCTTTCTCTGATTTTTTACTTATTTGTGTAATATATTGTTTGTTTTTTTTCATTTAGTTTGCATAATATGTATTCAGCCAAGCTTTTTTATCCATATTGTAATTTTAAAAACACCAGATTTCAAGTTAAATGTCCATGTTATTATCAGAGTTTAATCATTTTTTTAACAATTGGCATAATGTTGAATAGTTTGATAATTTGGTGAGAGATGATATTCTTTTTCCAACATTTGTGGCAGCAAAGTCATTCCTCCTTCTCATATGTTGTTGCTGCTTCTCAATCATTTTTGAGCAAAACTACTTTTTGGGTTTTGAATTGTCGTTTACAAAAAAACACCAGTAATTTGAATTCTCCTTTGGTTCTGAGAAATTGTAGTCAATATAAACTTTTCACTGTTGTGTCATATTTTATTGAAAAAACACAATTAGATAACATCATTTGAGATATTTGTCCAATCCCTGTGAAGTCTTTGCTGCCAGATTTCCTAAACAGGTTCAGAAATACTACCTTTTTTTTATCCATAAAATGTAACCACCTAAGTGAATATTATCACATTTTGTTTTGACTTATTTTTGAGAGTGCTATCCTCATGGGGTGTGAAATGTTTGTCTGAAAATGGCATTGGAGAATTGATCTTAACTCTGTCATCTTGAGACCAGTCTTTGTTTATATCTCAACTACAACATAGGTTTTTCATAGGTGGGAATGCAAATGTACTGTTTTGTACATTTATGCACAAAGTATATTTGACTGTGTATGTTAGATTGATTGATGGATTGACATTGGGGGCCCTCAGGGGACTGTGATTATACCTAATCTGATTTTGAATAATTTTGTTTTATGGCGTATATATTTATACTGAGCTCTGTTAGTGATATGAAAGGATCTCAAGTCTTGATTATATTCCTAGAGATAACTCACAGGTTTCTGCCACAAATATCATAAATATACAATTTAGCTTACCTCTTGACTTTATGTAAAGTATGTTTTTCCTTGCTTGTTAGACGTTTGTGAGATTATGCTTTTTGAAAGAAAAATCTTTGAGGCCAGAGGTATTCCATCTTAAAAAATCAATTCACTGTGTGTTTTTTTTTTTTTCACACTCTCACCTTAGTTGAGAAGAAGTCGCTTATTTGCAGATATAGTCTGCAGCCGAGACATAATGGTCTCAACTTAATTAAGTGTAAAATATTTTCGTCAGACTCTGTGTGGTGAGGTGACTGTCAGGCCCTTTGAAACCTTGTAGTAATTTATCCCAGATTGTCTTGAGACTTTTGTTTTCGCATTTTGTCTTATTTTGTTTCTGTTTCCCTGGCGACCTGTCACGGGTGCATCCCACCGTTCACCAAAAAACAGCTGGGATTGCGTCCAGCAACCCTGATGTAGAGGATAAAGTGGCAGACAATGAGTAAGATTGTTCATGTTTCTTTTTGGGGGACGTCATATATGTTTGTTTGTTTTTTGTTTCATGTAGGTTCCTTCTTTATTAACTTATTTTTGACAAATTTATTTATTTTTTTTTATTGTAGGACATTTTGAGTAATGTAAATCACACACTGTCAGCTGGGCTATAGGGCCTCAAGTGATGGTGGGTTTACAGCGGCAGTGCCCATTTTTTTTTCTTTTTATCCCCCAGCTGAGTCTCTGTGTTGGTCCATTACCCAGCAAGTCCTGGCATTGTACTGCAAACCACCGCACCACCCCAGAGAGCCTGTCAGACCGAGGTGCTCAGTTAAACACACCGCTGGCCGTGCCAGTCGTCTGCTGCAAATGACCGAGGATGATTTGATGCTGTGGATGTGATGATGACTCAAACTTGGCATCATCTGTCGTGTTCACACAACAATCTACGTTTGCATACAGAAGCTTCTTTGTTTGAAAAGTTCTCACCATATGAGTCATGCTGGTTTTCACTGTCACAGCAGCAGTACTGGCATGTGAATGTTAAATAAAAGAAGATATAACAACAGTGTATCAGAGTATAACTGATGAATTTAATAATACATCTTTTAAAATAATAATATTATTAATATATTAATATTAGAATAGATGTATGTTCAAGGACACCACATTCTCAGTAATTGCAAACACAGCAAATGATATTTCATTGAAGGTAAAGGACAGGATTAGATGGTTTAAATTGTTGTTGAAATATAAATTTTAAAATCCTTTGTCTGTTATAGTATGATATTCTAGGTATGCTTTATTGAGGTCAGTGCTAGATTTTGTAGATATAGCTATTCATCTGACAAATGAACTTACTTTCTAAATTTTTGTTGTCATTTTGTATTGTAACTAAAATACCGCATATGATAGAAAAGGCTTTCTTCATTCACAAGGCCTTATCCTTCAAATTTGCTGAAATTAAATGGCAAATGAGCATTGTGGGAAAGTTTGGTCAACCAATCACTGTGTGCAGAATTAATACTTTTTTTACGACAAAATTTTAATATAATAGATTTGCTCAAAGATGAAAAATGATGCATTCTGGTTTTGGCGTTGTAGTAGATATCATTATAAGTGAGATAAAAACATGGGAACAGCACAAAGCAAACTATTTAGGCTAAGACACAGTGACAGCTGGGCATTCAGGAGATACACTATTTAGCCACATTTGACTAAATGTGGCTGAAGAAAATGTTACAAAAATGATAAGAAAATCATTAATATCAAGATTACTTTAGGTTATAACACAATTGTTGGTACTTGGATTTTTGTCTTGGCTTCTTTCAGCAGCACTGAGAGCAACACTTAGATCACAGAGACGAATATGAACGTGGTTGAATTTGTGCAATGGTGCATTTTTTTTTTTTTTTTTTTTTGCTCTCTTCTAGTGACAAGAGCTAAGCGGGGGTTGTTTTTAGTGCCTGTCTTGGCCCTGTCAACACAGCAGCATGTCAGGCTGATGAAAGTTTGTGAGGGGGGTGGGTGCCTTTGTCTTCTAATATGCTGTTAATGTGGTCTGGGTGACAGTAGTACATTTTCTCTCTGGCTCACTGGGCCTAAGCATTAGGCGATGCCTGCGATGCTTTCTGCCAATGCTGCAGACTGAAACATGATGGGAGGCAAGATGCCCTGACTGAACAGCTTAAATAAGTAAGTAATGTCATCCAGCTAAAAAAGGGAGCAAATGCAAGTTTATTCTTAAAATGCTCTGCCTGCATTTGAAGGTGACTTTCCACATATTTGAGAAAGGTAAAAATAAAATTTTGTCCACCTCTTGGTGCTGACAGCATATCTGCAGCCTTTACTTAACCCCGGTTTGTTTTTGATAACTGAAGCCACAAAGCCTGAGTGAACAGTTAAAGACCAAAGTAAGACACAGGCAAAAGTGCTTTACCACATGTCTGTGTAATAGCGTGTAAAAGAGGCTATCATCTTGTTAGAAGCCATCATTCCATCAGTGGACAATGCCATGTCATTGTTGACACTGAATACAACTGTGTCACCCTTTACACCATATGGAGGCATATTGTTGTGAAACTTTGTTCGTTAGGTTTGTTTTAACATATGAGCTAAAAGCAAGATGGTGATGCAGTTTATTGCCGCACTGAAATCACATGACCCAAACAGAACAAGGTGCAAAACTTACTGTTGCTCTTAAAACCTACATGAACCGGATACCTTGAAATGAAAGCTTACATATTAAAGGTAACTCCTTAAAATGACAGAGCATTCAAAGGCATTCTGCAATTTTTGTTATTTTAAAGACATGGGATGACAAAACTGGAAAATATGACGAAGGGCTGCAACTAATGATTATTTTCATATTCGATTAATCTGTCAATTATTTTCATGATTAATCAAGTACTCCTGTGTTTACCAAACCTGGAAATGATGAGGATCTCAAATGTCTTGTTTTGTCCACAAACCAAAATTATTCAGTTTTTATGATTACTTTGTTATATAGAGCAAAGAAAGCAGAAAATATTCACGTTTAAGAAGCTGAAAATAAGAGAGTGGGAAGAAACTCAAGAGCCCGGAGAAAACCCACACACACAAGGAGAACATACAAACTCAATGCAGAAAGGCCATGTGGCCCCTAACATTGTACTATGCAGTAATAATAACATTACAAGTGTAATCATGAAAACATCCAAAACCTCCATGTGACACTCATGGATAGAAGTGACTTCTATCCAGTGAATGGATAGAAGCAAACAAAGGCTAACAGGCCACCAAATAAAGTAGCTGACAACAGAGACTACAGAGAGGCTCTCACAGGTATCCAGAGCTGAGGTACACTCAGAGAAATGAGCCTCCTAGTAAGGGCAGATCCTTGTCCCTAGTATTGAAAGAGTTGTCTCTTATAATTTGCAGTGAAAGGTCAAATAGATAAAGTACTACATAGACTAAAAGAAAACAAGTATAACATCAGGAGTAAAACCCAGTGAACACCAGCTATTCCCAACCAGGTACAAAAGCAACCATTTAGCACATGGCTTTAAAGCAGGTTAAAAAAAAAGTAACAGTTTTTTTTTTTGTTTTTTTTTTTTTTTTTTTTTTTGTTTGTTTCACTCAGAGAAATGAGCCTCCTAGTAAGGGCAGATCCTTGTCCCTAGTATTGAAAGAGTTGTCTCTTATAATTTGCAGTGAAAGGTCAAATAGATAAAGTACTACATAGACTAAAAGAAAACAAGTATAACATCAGGAGTAAAACCCAGTGAACACCAGCTATTCCCAACCAGGTACAAAAGCAACCATTTAGCACATGGCTTTAAAGCAGGTTAAAAAAAAAGTAACAGTTTTTTTTTTTGTTTTTTTTTTTGTTTGTTTTTTCAATTATATGGAAATTCTAATCAGAGATCTTCATGTTGTTTTTTTTACAGCTATTTGCTAAATGTAAGCGAACACAGAAAAGATGCAAGTGAAAATGCTTCCCAGTGTGCAAATGCATTGCAACATTGGCAGCTGACCAATGGAAAATTCAACCCAAAGTTTGTTTCAGCTTTGTGCCTCATGACCGTGACATTTTTTGAGCTCGTAGCAACTCCATTTGTAAGAGGAACCTCCAAATACTTTTATGTTTTTCTTTTAAGGTTGGCCCTTAATGCAAATACGATTGTTTATTTCATTCATTATTTGTGGCTTTAGTTTTGAGGCTTGGACTCTCATTTTTTTTTCCTATAGTTCCTACGCTATAGCCGTGATAGGCACTCTGTTTCAGACGGTTTGATCCCGACAGTTTGCCAAGGGCAGACCCTTCCATTGCCTTCTGTTTTAGAGGAGATAATGATTCTCTTTTACCTGGAATAGGATTGCATTTTCTATCTCCCCACTCTCTCTATTCTTCCCTCACCTTTACCTTTTCATCCCTCACTCCACCCCCCACATCCCACCTCCTCTCGTCTGTCAGCCCTGCTGCTGGTGCTCCCTCCACAGTGGCGATGCTCTATCGCTCTGTCACAGCGCAAGCGAGGGATGAGAGACAAATCAAAACCACCTTATTTCCCCTCAGTCCCTCTAACCGTGCCAGATTGAGTTTGAGGTTTTTCATCTTATTTCTCATCTTTCTCTTTTCCCTGCCTCCCTTGGCGTCCACTCAAAATTACCTGGAACCAAGCCGTCTCACAACTTGATGATGCAGTATCATTTCTGCATGTGGAGGGATATAAACGGCAGCCCTCACTGTTCATTCTTTTCACTCACTTTAAATCCTCTGCTTTAGTTGTGAGTGTTCCAAAATTGTCAATACCAAAATTTAATAAGCAGCCTGACTTGCCTTCACTGTGTGTCTTACACAACATTAAAGAAAAAAAATAAAAAACTGAATTACCATCGCAAAGAAATTATTGTTGCTTTATATTCATTTCATGTTCACTTTTATTGGATCTGTCTTGTACAGTATACATTCACTCATTGCAAAGTGTAGACCATGACTTGTTTCTAAATCAAATACGGATGACAAAATATATTCTAAGCCAGCATTTTTTAAATTGCTGGCATTGTTTCATATTCAAGATAGTACAGCTACCATCTGGCACCACCTAGTACATTTTAATCTGGAAGAATAGAAAAACCATTGTACCAAGAAGTCACATTTTCATTGGTTTTGAATCATTTAGCAAAGCACTATTATAAATATTTATAATTTAATTTTCACCATTATGTCATGTCTTAAAATAATATTTTAGGAAGAAATGGTCAGTGGATTATACCAAGGTGAATAAATGCAGCCTTTTGTACTTCAGGCAGTTTCTTTTATGAACTGTTAGACAAGTTATTTTTTTAACAGGATTTATATTATTCTCATTTGTCACTTCTTTGGGTAAACTTGCTCTGGATTTTCCTTGTCCAGAAGAAGAGAAAATATGACTATTAGTAGGTTTTAGGAACTGGGAGTATTGTGTTTTTGGCCCCATCAGCAGAAACTTTACATGAATGTAAATTATAGACCAAGGAAGACATTATTATAGTTTGGTGGGCATCCTGATATGGACATGGAATCAGGATTATTTTAAAACAATTATTAAACCTGCAGTAAAGGGGAGTGTATTGACACTAGGAAACTGAGCCGCTTGGTGGAGGTTTGCCCTTTTCTCAGTGACTGTTGTATTTTTACCTGATACAATATTTCTCAGTAATGATTATGACTCGACCTAAATGCAAAAGTCTAGGCTTTTATTAAACACTCGATGCAAATGTCCTGCTGTATCATGCACTGCAGAGTTAACAGCTTGTCAGTACTGTAACTGCTCTTGTGTGTAGCTGTGATTGGAAGTGTCCGGATGCATTTGTGGTCCAGGGGCAGGGGCACCTGCCTCCTGCTCCCTGGGAAAGATGATTCTCATCTTACACTTTGTTGGACCTCATCCCACCCATCCTCCCTTTACCCCACCTTTTCATCTTCAATTATGGGTTGGAATATGAATCTTTAATAGGATGATAATTGTGCTAGCATATTTGCTGTCACCCACCATTAGCCCAGATTAATTAGCCCATTTAGTTTAGCTTAAGAAAGTGTCTGGCTGAGGAATGGGGGCATGGATGGAAGGCGGGTAGAGAGAGAGAGAGAGAGGGAGAGGGAGAGGGAGTGGAATCAGCACAATCTGTTCTGTATCATAATGCTATCTCTCTCCTGCTTTCTGTTCATCTCTATGTGCCATGTGCTTCTCTGTCTTTTCCCATTTTTGTTGCCTTGCCTCCCTCTCTCAGCTGACTTCCTCTTCAACTGTGCGTCCGTTTTAAGTTAAACTCAACTGCCCTGCTCTTGGCGATGTGCAAATTTAAAAGGTCGCGATGTGACTTGCATGTGTTTGTGGTAGGGAGACTAACCTCATGGATTCCACTGCATGCATGTTGCGTTGCATCACGGTTTTGTTCCTCTGTTGCTGTGTGTGCTCAATCCATCAACACCCACCGGCTCCATACACAGCCGGACAGCTGGAGCCGCAAGACAGGGATTTCTCGTAGTACTTCAAAACTATGTGTACTATATGTATTGTAGGACTTTCCAGCAGTTGAAAATATTGTTTAATATAAATGTTTCCAGCAGACTTAACATGTTGCTTTATTAACATAGGAAGCAACATAAGTGGCAGGTATATTTTACATTTATGTTTTATATATGTTAATTAAACAGATTGCTGTGTTGACTTTCATATCTTTCATCTTACTTTGAAGTCTAATTATAATTTCCTGATCTCCAGTATATGTGTATGGAGAATGTGCAGTTCTTCAGAAAGCGCTTTTGACTAATCCTTTAATCTCATTTTGCTAGAATAATCATCAGGACTGATACGCCTCGTCAGTGAGTGAGTATAAGCTAGTATTGCTAGTAATTCAAAAAGGTAATTAATGTCACATGAATAATATCATTAGTTAATTCTGGGTTTTGTTTTGTGTTTGCATTACAGGTTTACAACCTATCTAAAAGTCCAACTAACGTGCGTGTGTGTGCAATAAACGTGGAAAAAGGACTTGAGTTGTATCCGCTGTACTTGTTTTGGTAACCCTTCCAGAGGGGAGTTTACTAAGCCATAGCAGGTAGTTTGGTAAAAGTCTGGACATTTATTGTAAACACAAGAAACAGATGTTTCACTGACTAACCAGAGTACGAGAAGAAAACGCTGATATAGTTGAGTGAATTATGACCTCTGAAAAAAAAGTCAGTTAATAGCTGTACAGAAATGTGCATGAGGTCATGGCTGAGAAGACGGAATCAACTTGGCTTCAGTTATGGTTCTAAACAAAAGTATGCACCATCCGCTTCCCGGTCAACTCGCTCTCATTGGCTATTGCAGAGTTCTGTTCACGCCCTAATCACTGTTAAGTTGTAAATGTTTCATAATTGTGATTTGAAATCAGGAAGACTCTGGTGTGTACGACTTTGTGTCTGTTCACCCCTCACACTGCAGGATAATTTGGCAAGATAATCGGTTCAAATCAGCCTACAGTCAGAAGGATTGTCGCAAGGGCCAGATTGCGACCAAAATCTGACCAATTTTCCTCAGGTTTCCATCATGCTATTTAAACTTGCCTGTAATTGGTAGTAGTGTGAGCCAGTGGTAATATGTCTAAGAGTAGATTTTCATTAAAATAAGATTGTTCTTTTGTAATGTCAGTTATGATAGAGAGAACAAAAGGGAAAATATCTGTCTACTTACAGGTTTTGGTAAAGACTACTCCTATGACTACTATAATGTCAGTGTTTCCACTCATACAGTATGTTCCATGCTTTATCATCATTTTTCCTCGAAATGAGAACATTATTTACAAAATCAACCTCATGTGCTATTGAATAAGACCTGAAGCTAGTAATCGAGTCCATTAACTCCAAAAGTTTTACTGATGTTATAAATCAAGTGAGAAGTAGAAGATAATTTTCCCATAGACTTCCATTCAAACTGAGTTCTTTTTGCAACCAGTGGAGTCACGCCCTGGTGGATACCTGCTACTTTCATCCTGCTTTCTGGGCTTTACCTAGAGTAGTACCTTCATTTTTATATACAGCCTATGGACAGAATTGGACAGTATTTATTAACTGAGAGCAAAGAAGAGCACTTGAGGCTTTTCTTAAGAAAAATGTTTTGCTTTTCTCTCAACTGGCAGACAAAGTAATGGTTCATTTGACTGCATGTCAAGTGTTTTTCCAATGATGCCATCTCACATGGTTCTGTGCAACACACAATCTTTTTCATCAGCCTAAATTTAACTCTCCGGACCCAGCCTGCACCTGTATCTTTAGACTGAGGGTCAGATCTAGGCTATATTAGCCATTAATAACATTCAGGTCATGTAGTCATCAGTGATTTTTTGCTGTGTACAGGATACAACTTTATGGTTTTGTTCCTTTGTTGTTACCCGTATAAATCTTGTTTTCAGCAGCAGGCGTCCATTTTGAGTGAGAAGCCCTGAAAAACTAATGTTAGGGAGGACACAGCACCAAGAGCAGACAGACGCCGTTAGCAGCTGCCTCATAATCATAGCTGGATCATAGATGAATCAGAAGATACCTCACAATACAAGGAAGGACCACAATATAGGCAATGTATTGGCTATTTTGGATTCAACCACGTGAAAAGGAAAAAGAGAGCAACCTGAATGCTACAAAAAAATAAAAAATATTTTAAAAAATCATACGTAACTTGAAAGTCGGTTGATTGTCATCTGGATAATTTGTGGCATTAACAAACAACTCAGATTGCAGAAAATTATTTTTTCAATTGCAATTCAATGTTAATGTGAGGAATATTGCTTAATAGGGCTTAAATCATACTTTGCACCTCGGGATAAGTGGTATGAAGATGTATTTGACAGTGGAGAGACTTAGCCATGTCACTGGCTGTATATCTCACAGCAGGCAGTGGGAAATGAGGTCTAATCGGAGGGATATTAAAGTCACAATAGACTGCTCCTGCTATTAAGGCCTGTCAACCCTGGCCTCCTCTCACCTTGATTTTTCTCACTCCCTGAATATGTATATGCCTACATCACATGCTACTAACACTGTGCACTGTGCGCTTGTTACTTTGTGTGTGTGTGTGTGTGTGTGTGTGTGTGCTGGAACATCACGCAAGAAATTTATTGTCATTTTAACCACTCAAGGTCTTGGAATGTTGGAATGAGTTCATGGGCATGTGTGTCACTGAAGCCGTCAACCTTTCTGTCCTCTGATACACAGGTGCAGTGGGGCTGAGGCTGCTCTCAGGTCAGAACAAACCTGTCACCATGGATGTGGATGAGGAGGAGAATATGAGTGAGTTGATTTTTCTTATTTTTTGTCTGTCCTCCTGACCTCACAGTATGTAGTCTGTACTTGTAATATCTGCTTGCACTTTTGTTTCCTCCATTTAGTCTGCGTGCATGCCTTGCCTTGCGTGTCCTGTCCTTCTCTGACATGTAATCCGTGCAAACACTTGTGTGCAACTCAAAACTGACCCAACTGAATGTTGAAAAAAAAATTGTTGTGGTGTCAGTTAGGCAGAATGTAAACTCATATTTTTCTTCATCTGAACTGTGAACCAAAGTAGTGCAGTCACACAAATACACACCACACCACCTTTTTGGGATAAGAACTAATCATTACATCTGATATACATAGATTCCCTCTTGCTCCATTTACTTCCATAGAAAAGCTCCTCCAGCATATTGAACTTTAATGAGACATTTTTCGGTTTGAACTTAGTACGTGAGCCTCAGAAGACGAAGGAAGACATGATAGAATGTTTTTTCCCTTCACATTAACAATTTTGAACTCGCATTCAAAGGTAGCTGTCATCCTAACAGAGCCCCAACCTTCAATTCAAATGAAAGGTTTCTCATTGTAGTGTCATATGCAGTGCTTTTGCTCTGAGGAGTGACATGTTGTTATGTGTTATGTCAAATGAGCAGAGTTGAGAACAGTCTTTGTTGTTCCTTGCAGTCAAAAGATACATCTGAAGATTTAGCACAGTCCAAGCTCACACAAGCCCATTTCACTGATGCCAAGAGAACACCAGGGGAAAACATTAGATTTTATAGCTTTCATGTGACAACCTAAGTAGCTCTTTCAGTTATTTAATCACTTGAATAAAACCAAAAACCAAAAGCCCAATAAAGAAGATACACTTATGGTTGAGATGAAATACATTTCTCTCTGTATTTGGTTCTTGCAAGCCAAGAATACACAGATTTTTATCTCCAAAGGATTAGAACTTTGTTTTTTCTTTGCATTACTAAGGAATGCTTATTACACAAGTGTTGTCACGATATTAACCATAATTGCATGTGTTTGCCATAATTCTGTGCATTGTGTCCTGGCTGTTGCTTTTTTAGGCTTTTGTTCTCAGAAACCGTGGAGAAAATCATCATACTATAAAATTATTATTATTATGATGATGAAGATATTTGGAACCTACAAAAGGAGTTCCAGTCTTTCTTTTGTGCTGTTATATTTACTGTGTTTGTCTGTGGAGCATGCAAAACTTTTAATTTCTCTTTTTTAATTGGCAAATTGGTAATTTATGCCACCATGCCCATTAGCTGAAAATATGTATTCAAGTGTGTTATCCTTTACAGTTATTTAAAATCCCCAACTTTACAGTACCTAAATATGTTATATTTTTATCATTTGCAGACACATTAAATGAGTTATATACATACATACATACTGTACATGCTGCACATTTTGAAATTATTAATTTATTAGGTGTAATGTCCACTATTAGTCAGCTAATGCTGTAGCACCTATAGTAATATAAGGTCTTTTGTTGAGATTGTGTCTTTGACCAGTCCACAAATTTCATCATTTTGGTAGATGAAAGTTCTTCCTTCACTTTGTGCACAGTTCAAATGCCCTTCGTTCCCCTTGTCATCATGTTTATTTGCAAAACTCCATGCCAGTTTGCAGAGTGCACTGACACACTAAAAACAGCATGTTTTCAGAGCTCATAAACTGGAGAATATGCATTTTGTCTTTTGATCAAAAGAGATTTTGTTTTTTCTTTCTTTGCCTTAAGACATGTCAGTTGTAGTATGCAGATGGTAACAGCATGTCGGTACAGATTGCAACTTGAAACACTGTGTTCTCTGACAAGCTCCATGTGGGGATCTCAGAGGCACAGGGTCTTATGAATGGCACCTCATTAGAAACAGTTCTTGAGTTCAGATTTTCCTCATTTTAAATGTGACAGTCATTCTTTTCATAATAAAAAAAATGGCCAAACAGCATTGTAAGCTCCCACCGTGTCACCAGTCAAGCCTTTAGGATCCTGCAGTAGGTGGACTCTCCTCCTTCTGCTTCTTTGATGTGTTCTCCTATTTGCCTGGTCCTCAGCTCCTTCCCCTGCACTCCTCCCCTGCACTCCCTCAACCCAACCTACAATCCCACTCATGCACACTGCGGCCTCTCTTTCTCCTGAGTACCGCAAGGAGTAACCTATCAACCCTTTGCTGAAGGATGTTATAAATGAAAATTTTTGCCAATATTCCATCCACTTTGCTAACTGGATTTGGTGATATGTGTTCCAATGTACAGTATATTTCAGATCTTAAAATGAAATGTACCCAATTTGTTTATAGGCACTCAAGAGATTAGAAATTGTGGGTGGAAAAGGAAAAGCTCTCTCTCACTCTCTCTCTATATTTCTCTCTCTCTCTCTCTGCATATACACTCACATTTACTGTATTTGTATTAATGTTTGAGTCCCCCCAACATTGAAAACTAAAACTTGTACCATAGCTGTTACTGGACAGTACAAATCTTTCACGTTGCCCTCCCTCAACATTAGAATAGCAAACCATCACAATTATATATTTCAGTCTTTTAACAATTAACGTTTTCATTTCGAAATGACAAACCATTTTAACTAAGAAATCCTCAACCATGCTTCAAATGTTGGACAAGGTATAGTCACCTTTTGTTTAGGAACTATAAATTGATTGATGATGTGCCATTATTTATAGTAATATCAGTAAATAATAGGTAAGGATGTTCAAGTAAAAATTAAATGCCTAATTTCTCTTGCTTTGATAAAGGAACACAAATCATTGGTTCAGTTCCAAAGAGTGATAAAGGAATCTATAAATTTTGCATTTACAAGATCCTGCAACGAAGGCGTTGTAAGTTACTCTTTCTGGGCACCGCAGGTTCAAGCAGCACCGACGTAAAGGAAAACCGAAACCTGGACAACGTGTCCTGCAAAGATGGGCAGGGAGTGGCTGAACAGCTCCCCAATGGAAGCGGCCTGAGCAGCCGAAAACGCCCCCTAGAAGAGGGAAATAATGGACACACACACTCCAAGTTTCGGGCCAAGAAGCGCAAGAAAACTCCAGGGCCAGTTCTCCCTAAGAATGCTCTGATGCAGCTGAATGAAATCAAACCGGGTCTGCAGTACAAACTACTGTCTCAAACAGGTCCAGTCCACGCACCAGTTTTTGTCATGACTGTGGAGGTCAATGGACAGATGTTTGAGGGCATGGGCCCAACAAAGAAGAAAGCTAAACTGAATGCAGCTGAGAAGGCACTGCGTTCTTTTGTCCAGTTCCCCAACGCTTCCGAGGCTCACCTGGCCATGGGTCGAACACTGACAGTGAACACAGATTTTACATCCGACCAGGCTGATTTCCCAGACATGCTCTTCAACGGCTTTGAGACACCAGCTGCACCAGAAGAATCCTTCTATCTGGGCTCCAATGGTAGCAGCTCCTTAAACTCACTAGGGGAGTACCCACTGCCCACACCACCTGGCAGCACCCTTGTCCAGGCCCCATTGCCCCCTCCCTCGGCATTCAGTTCACCCTCCAGTGGCAAAAACCCAGTCATGATCCTCAATGAGCTCAGGCCAGGCCTCAAATATGACTTTGTCTCAGAGAGCGGGGAGAGTCATGCCAAGAATTTTGTAATGTCAGTAACAGTGGATGCACAGACGTTTGAAGGTTCAGGGCGCAACAAGAAGCTGGCTAAAGCCCGGGCAGCACAAGCCGCTCTTTCAGCTCTCTTCAACATGCAGCTAGACCAGACACCATCCCGGCAACCCATACCAAGAGAGGGATTGCAGCTTCACCTACCACAGGTAAGATGTTACTGTCTATATGTTGTCAAAATTCAGAATGCACAAAAAAGTTTGATTTATTTCTACCAAGATGAGCTTGCAGGAGTCATCAGCCATACATTGACTGAAGTATAATCTATGTATATATAATCATAAATACACATACTTTCGGTCAGTCAAAACACTAAGAAATGTATTTTTTCTCATTTTTAATTCTGTTTCAGTTTTGTTTTTTTGTTTTTGTTTTTTTTTTTTGTAATTTTTGCAAATCAAAATGTGTGAGATTCACCAAAGCAGCACTGCTGCTGAAACACACCATACATGCATCCAGTTTGAAATTAATTATTTAATAATATATGGTTTGAGATTATATCAAAGAATGGCCTGATAGAGCAGAGTAGAGCAGGATACTGCGATGGATTGCGCATGACTCAGATTTTATACCTAATACAGTAGATAAGAGGTTCAGTAGATGGGTTGGGGAACCAACAATATTTGGGAACTTTTTAAAAAAGGTTATTAAAAGTTTTCAGTATCTAAATAATCAGTATGACAGACAATCAGGATGTGTATAGATATCTCCAGGTGAGGCAATATATGTAGCAAACTATAAGAAAGTTTAATTTGGATGAGGGAGAATCAGGAATCATTAAACTATTTGTTTTGGCATATGAACCAGATCCAGGCAAGAAATAATCTGATAATTGTATAAGCAAGTGGAAAACAGTAACAGGACAGCATATATAAAGGAAAAATGGGAGAAAGAGACTGGAAGGATATTATCAGACGATGAATGGGAGGTGATCAATGAGCAGCAATGGAAAACAACAAGCTCCCTCACACTATGTGGAGAAGGAAAAGCTGATCAATATCATATCTTCTGGGAATTCCCCTTTATTGTACCGTATTGGACACTAACATAATTCAGAATATAGGAATATAGAAAGTGACTAGAAAAGGAGGCACCTAAAATGGAGGATTGGGTTGAAGTAATGCACAACATTTATATACTGGAAAAATTAACTTTCTCAGTTAGACTAGAATCAGATAAATTCAAGAATTTCTGGGATAAAGTGATTTTGTATTACCATTGAGAGCAGATTTCATTGGGTAAAAGCAATATATATTTTACGGACCCTCTTGGTTCTTACTACCAAATGTAATTGTTCAGTGTTCAGTTTATGCTTTGCGGGACTTCTGGGCTGAGTGTGAGTTTATGCTGTTTGTGTATTTGCCCCAGCCCATGGGGAGTACTTGAATGCTCTGTATATTTGGAAAACATACAAAATGCAAATTGCTGATGGGAAAATGATGTCTGAAATCAATAAAAGGTTAATTAAAAAAAATGTTCTCTTCCCAACACTAACATGTATTGGCCTTTTTTTTTGAGTTCTTTTTTCTCTCTGATGTGGAGAGCACAGAGATTTACATCAATTTCTACTACATAAGCGACCTTGTAATTCCAAAGTCAAATGATCTGGCTATGACTGGGTGACTCACAAGTAGAACAAGTAATACTGGACTAATCTCTTTAATTTGTGGTCATCCAGCCATCATCTCTCCTCTTGATTATCATCATCATCATTTCCATTAAATTTAGCAGTGGATAAAAAGCCACCAGCAAAGAGCTGGCTGCCCAAGAACAAAAGTTGTGTTAAGTTCAGTCTTTAGGTTCCCCAAGAGTTATGACTCTGATTTGAAATCATAGGGAAAGATGTTTCTCATTTTTGCGTTAATTGCGTTCATGAGGCAGATGGTAAATCCTAACTGTCAAACTCACACTGTGTTGCTTGACAGACAGTTAGGTAGTTGTACCTCAGGGGGTAAACCCAGTTTCATTTGTTGCTGTTTTTAACTGTCCAACTTTTGTTTGGAGCTGAATGTGAACACTGTGACAGGTACATGGTGCTCTAGGGGCGAATAACATCAGATGAGCTTTGTAAGCTGACATATCTGTGTTTGTGTGGCCACGTGGTGCATGTGTGTTGCTGCTGCGTGTCTGTCTGTGTGTGTATGTGATTCCAGGTTCTGGCTGATGCCGTCTCTCGCCTGGTTGTGGATAAGTTCAGTGAGTTGACAGACAACTTCACCTCCCCCCATGCACGACGGAAAGTCCTAGCAGGGGTCGTCATAACCACAGGTAGACTTCAAGGGAAGAAATAGGGAATGTGTTTATGCTTTGATACATCACTGGCAGTCAGTCAGTCAGGCAGGCAGTCAGAGTGCTTTAGGTGTTAAGTCTAATAACCTTTACTTGGTAATATATAAGTAGTTTACAGCATAGTGAATAACTGTTAATGTGGCACATGCAGTCCTTTCATTTGTGGTGAAATGAAATAGTTTACTATTTGACCCTTACCAATTTATTTTTGGACTCCTTACCACCTTATCTTTTTGGCATTAAACTATATGATTTTAATGAATATGATACTTTTGAAGATCTATAACCAACATTTAGCTATTTGTTTTAATCGTACCAAATAATAATCATTTAAAAAAAAAAGGTCAAACTAGTAAAGGTAGTCATTTTTACAAAGAGCTCTGGGAGCACATCACAAAACGTCCTGGTGTATATGTATGGTTTAAACCTTTGTATTTGTTGCTAAATTGTTATGCAATTGCTACTCCATTGTGTGTATGAAAGATGCTTTATAAATAAAGTAAATTCAAATTCAAATAAATACTTACGCATGACCTAATAATTTTAATAATGGCAGCACAATAAATTGTGCCTTCTCAAAAAAAAAAACAAAAACAATCATCAGCTGTTATATTTCAGCAGCAGCGTTAACACCAGTGATAGGTGCACACGAGGGAAACAGTAAATGACTTTGTCGCCTGCAAGTTATTGTAGTAGTCCAACCTCTCAAAGGCATAAAAGTGCAATTTAGGTAGGAGGTATATTGAAAGTTTTGCGGCCATTGACGAATACATCATTGTTCTGTCTCTCTACTCAACAGGGACCGATGTGAAGGAAGCACAGGTCATTTGTGTCTCTACGGGAACCAAATGCATCAATGGTGAGTACATGAGTGACCGTGGCCTGGCACTCAACGACTGCCATGCTGAGATAATCGCCCGACGCTCGCTCATCAGATACCTCTATACTCAGCTGGAGTTCTTCCTCAGGTCAGTTAACAGTATAGAATGTATTTTCTTTAAGCACAGTACAGCATCACGCTTGTTGTGTTATGTGTATTAATCAAAGCATATCTAAACTATATGGACAACAGTATTCGGACACCTGACCATTGCACCAACAGGGCCTTTAATGACAGATTCAAATACATCTACAATACTTTAATATGGAGTTTATCCCCTTTATTGCAGCTATAAAACTCTTCCAGTCCACTCTTCCAGTATAACATTGTCTGAAATGTCTTTGTATAGTGAAGTGTTCATTGGAGATTATGGGCCTAGCCCAAAGCTTTATTTAAGCACTTGAATTCAATATTTAACCGATGTGGCCAATACTTTTATCCATATAGAATATTAACATCGCTGTTTTCTTTGTCTAATTTAGTTACTGCCAAGTCCATAACAGTTTTTTAAGCCAGTATAGGTTTATATGTTTTTGCCTGCCTTGGCTTAAACTAGCCTTTTTGTTTGTCCTCATAGCAACAGCAAGGACGACCACCAGAAGTCAATATTCATGCACTGTGACAAGGGAGGCTACAGGTTAAAGGACAATGTTCAGTTCCACCTCTACATCAGCACCTCACCCTGCGGAGACGCCAGGATCTTCTCACCACACGAGGCCGGAGTGGAAGGTTTGCAACTGTCGTAGCACATCCATACACTACCAAACACCAGCCTCATTTGTTTCCTTGCTGCAGTATATTTTTAATTTGGTCTCATAATAATTCATAATGCACATTCTACCACAGCTTATTTTATTTAATTATATTTGGAGGTTTTCCTCTCCTGCTTGGTTTCATTTAATTATAATTATACTCCAGTGTCCAAATCCACATTACAGACAGATTTGAACGAGGCTCCAGTAATTAGAGCTTTTGTCATTCTCTGTCTGTCCCTATCAGTCTTTCTCCTGCTCAGCCAACCCAGTCTGTCTGTCTGATTAACTCCCTCTTAGTCTTGTCAAAGTGTTTTCCATTACACACAGCAGACTGAATAGACAACAGCCACATTCAATTAGTTACTAAATGGATGCCATGTGCTAGAGAAGCAGCAGAAAATATTGATAACATTATGAAAATATTAGGTTATGATTATATTTCTGTGTTTCTTTTCTTATAATCTCTGTTTTCTAAAATGGGGACAAATGGGAAATTGATTTTTGAATATATTTGCATATTGAAAGGGAGGTTCCGTTCACTGTGAGATAGCCGCCACTTTAGTGTCCAATCATTTATCTCATATGTTAATACTGATGTGGGAAATTGTGTTGTTATATTTATGTCTTTCTTGTTTCTCTTTTTCCGTGCTGTCCCGCTCAGACCAAGGAGACAGACATCCAAACCGGAAAGCAAGGGGCCAGCTGAGGACCAAAATAGAGTCGGGGGAAGGTACAATCCCTGTGAGGTCCAGCAACACTATCCAGACCTGGGATGGCGTTCTGCAAGGAGAGCGGTTACTCACAATGTCATGCAGTGACAAGATCGCAAGGTAATTGGTGTCAAGATTGTGGCCAAAGGTCATAATATTTTGGATTTATATATCAATTAATATTTAGGCTTAACATGCAGCTGTTTTGCTGCTTTGCTGTTTTTGTTACTGTTAATTATTTAATGAAAATCATCAAAGGAGTATGTTTTAAAGTTAATTTCACTTTCCTGCCAATGACCACATAGGAATTGTACCAGAATAACCAGCTCCAACCGTTCCATTCTGTGGTAAAGTGAGTATGTTACTGTCAGGGCACCAGTCAGCTGATTGAGTGACAAAAAAATGTCACTCTGGATTCTAAATTTCAGTAATTAGTACAGTATTCAGTTATTTTTTATCTGCACAAAAGTGGCAATTAAAAAAATCAAAAATCAAAAAAAGCAAAAGTCCTGACAAGCACTGAATAGCTGAGAAAGTGTCTTAGGAGATATTTGATTTCATTAGAAGGCCGTTGAATAATTTTCCTTTTTCCTTGTTAGTTTGATAACAGGCTGTCAGTATAAATAACTAATTTATAAACTGAAGGTGAATTGTTTACTGAGTTGGCCTTTTAATGTTTCAGTCGTGTTGTAAACATTGCTGCCACCCACAGTGATTCATAAGCACGGCGAGTCAATTGTCAACAAAAACATCATTAAAAGGAACTGATTGTTTCTTGGATGATGGAACCTTTGATGGGTTTTCTGCTGCATTTCTGGGTCCAGGTTAATGAATAAATTACTCTAAAAAAGATTTTTATAACATGAGAAGTATGCACAGAAAGTTATTATTTTTAATAAAATATTACTTTAACGTCTACATTAGTTTCCACTAGTCAGTCATTTAATTGTACTCCTTGAATTTGAATCCCCTTTTTATGGGATTAGCAAAAGTAAATCTTATCTGATTGTATCTTACAGTCATGTATCATGTGGTTTAATAAAGGTCTTAAAATGAAGTAATAATTTGGTGACATATCAGAAACCCCTAAGCTTCATACTTGAAGCATAAATAGCCTTGTTTCATGATACTTCAGGTCTTTTATTTACTCGCACTGCGATGAATTGCATTATTTCCTCCCTTTGTTACTTCCAGTCTATCGTTTTCCTCAGGGAGTGTCAGGGACAGCTGAATTGATGGATCCTTTTTCCCCCGAGGCCATTTTTGCAGGCAGATCATAGCGTCTTTAGTCTCTGTCCATGTTCAAGGCAACACTGTGCCTCCCCTGTGATGAACGATAAAACTTCTCCATAACTCTTCCCACCAGCCCTTTCCCTTCTCCGCTTCCTCCACGATCGTAATACCTTGCCTGAACGCACAGAGTGATTGAATGCTGAGCGTGTGTTTGATGAGGGAGATGTCTACTGTGTAGCGGATGCTGTTTGCGCTGTGTGAGAGTTTTTTTTTTTTTTCTTTTTTTGCCATTTCAGCATGTCAGGTAATGGTACCAGTGATTCAGATTTTGTGCGGTTGTTCAGAGCGGAGGGATCCAAGTCAGTAGAGGGCAAAATAGGTTGGAAGACCGTTCATGTAGTCATGTGGGCTGTTTTCTGGCCACACAACAAGTAACAAGACAGGAACTATTTTAAAGTTGGTGCTGTTTAAAGTTGATACAGAGTTCCAGGAATTAACCCTTTAGCCAATGGATTACATCATTATCTAGACTGCTGTGAGAAAACATTATGCAAGGCTTGCCTTCTCGTGGCACAGCTATTATCCAGGTCAGGACTCTTTAGCCCACCTGCCTCTGTTCCTGTGTCAGTAACTGTAAGTGGCTATTAAATGAATCCATCTGACACTGGGACACTTTGACCACACCCTCAGTTTTCCCTCCCAACACATTGTTTTCTCTTATTTTCCTTTGATTACATGCTCGGCAAGAACAAGCAGTTCTCTGCCTTGTTCCTGTGGTTCCTACAGACCTGAATGAGCTCACTGGCAAACAGGCTCGTGAGGGTTATTTCGTTTTGTTTGTCGTGTTTTGCTTCCACATTAGCATGACCTAATATGTTTTGTCATTTTTTTCCTTTCCTTTCACAAATGATCATGTGGGCCGTCTGAATTGATCTGACCCTGTTCGTTTGTAAGTGTGTATGCTGAATCCGTGGAAGCACAAAGCATGATATTGAATAAAATGGCAAATAATACAATGCAGAGATGGTTGACAGGAATGAGATTGAATGCCTGTGAAAACATAAGTCAAAAAGTATTTTTAGATGTATTTGTGCTGTTGTGTGGACGTGCGTGTTCTTCTGCACTTAGCCTCAAATGCCTTAAAATATTATGAAGCTGTTTGACTGTGTTCAGTGTGCGCTGTTTACTGCTTGCAGCTATGAATCCAGATTTCACTTTGCCCTCCCTTCATTTGATGCATAACGTCCCACACTTTTCCCACACAGAGACACACAGAAAATATTGCATATAGAAACAATGAACTCTCTGTGTAGCCTGAGGTCTTATGCGAGCATTATTCCTAATAGTTCTTGGTAATTTCACACACTCGCAAACAACCAGAATTGGAAGAGAAAATGAGAGGAGCTCATCATCACACTCACACGCTTAGTTTCTACCATTTCTTAAAGGATAAAGTTCACAGCCTAACTACTAGGGTGGGGTACCGAACTCTATACTTTTAATGGAACTGACTGAATTACATCAGTATTACCAAGTACCCATTCATGTTAAATCAATCGATCCAATTTTGGTTCCTAAAATGGCATTTAAATAAAAAGAGGGAGTGTCATTGGTGCTTCAACTTTATGTGCCAGAGAGGATTATGATCTAACTGTGAGCTACAGCACACCTTAGGTCTGAAAGAGAACAAACCAGGTCCAACCTGAAACCACAGGCCAATGCAGTTTACAAGCCGCACTGAAAATGTGATGCCGTCTCCCTGACACAGAGAATGTGCACAGCCTTCCTGGAAAACATTTGAGTAATTATTTCACAAATTAAACTCTATTTTATTATTATAGGGAGAGTACCAAAAAATGTACCAAATTCAAGGTATTGCTTCTGATATCTATTCAAATGTTCCCAACCCTAGTAAACACAGATATTACTTGCTTAGCTAAAGCCTTGCATTCTTTATTTGATTTCTTTTCATTCCTTGGTCATTTTGGCCTGCTTCAGTACATCACTGACCCACACTGTTTGTCCTGTGAAGATGTTCCTTCATTAACATAAACATTAAAATGTGTATTTACCCACAGAAGAAACTAGTCCCCATTAGCTGCATTACTTTCTTTTACTTTGAGTAATGTTTGCGACAGCAGTGTCGGGAAATAGTTTTGCTTTATTTAATATTTACATATAAGTGACCTGTTTAAAAGATTTATGAAGCTATATGCCACATATGGGGCAGAGAGATTTGTTGGATTTATCTCTTCAACTGTGGCTTTTAGTCGCTTAAATCTCAATGTATTTCCCTCTCTCTTTACTGAGTCCTCCATTTTGCAACAGCACCCCCTCCCCTCCCTATTGAGGTGGGCAGACAACGCTTCACAGAGCATGTCAATGGGAAAATGACTGGGGAGAGAAGGCTAATGACACAGCATAGAAATACACAGATGTTTTTAGAAAATGAAATTGGCTATGTTGAAGTGTATACTGCTGTAGGGTTGTGTGTGGTAGATTGCCATGGCTGGCTATAGACTCATATCTTTTACCTGAGCTGTTGTGATTTGTGTGCCCACTTACTAATCATACTTCTGTCTCTGAACTTTTGGTGTCTAAGACTCATCCTCTCTCTCTCTCTCTCTCTCTCATGTTTGTCATACAGAGAGCGTATTACAGGAACAAATAGATTGAGAGAAGCTTTTTGTTGATTGTCGAGGCCAAAGCAGACACATCGAACTGACGTATTGCGTATTGGGTTTAGACTCTTCCTGTATTAAAGGCACAGTAGGCAGCATATTTTTGGTGTGATTGATCAATAACTCCATAACGACCTTTCAGCATTAATGTAAGTCAAGTGATCTAAGGGAGAACAAGACTTTTCCTCATGGGCAGCAAGATGTTAAGACAAAAGGTATGCAATAATGGTGTTGAAAAGTATGGAAAAAGCACTATGAAATGCAATAAATAAACATACACTTAAAATAATGTCTGTTACATTCAAGTTAGTGTTAAATGAGTTCAAACAATGCCTGTCAGCTCCACATGGCTGTTTCTGTGTTTCTCAGTATAGTAATGTTTAGATTTTATGTCGCAAAATCCCTGTGCTGCCACCTATATTGTTTCTGTTCATCAAGACCAAACAGGCAGAATAATAACATCAACAGCAACTAAAAAGACCACAAGTTGCACACTGCAGCAAGTTGCACAGTGTGCAACCACAAGTTGCACACTGCTTTTATATATATATAC
>JAFBJR010000107.1:3543779-3684601 GCA_016785285.1 Brachirus orientalis | reverse complement strand
ACCACTGCAGTTTTACGTTAGACCTAATGTATCCCAAATGGAATTGTACTCTTTTGCAATTTGCTGTAAGTAAAATTGATTCATAAATTCATACATGCTCCACTCTGAGTCTTGGTGTTGTCTCTTTGTCTTCCCTCTGCAGGTGGAATGTGGTGGGCATCCAGGGCTCTTTGATGAGCTACTTCACAGAGCCAATCTACTTCTCCAGCATCATCCTCGGCAGCCTGTACCATGCTGACCACCTGTCTCGGGCCATGTACCAGCGCATCGCAGACATCGAGGACCTGCCTCAGCAGTTCACTCTCAACAGGCCTTTACTCAGCGGTAAAGACTCCAGTCCACTTTTGTCTGCAGTACATGTGTCAGAAAATAATTCTGCCAAAACATATAGAAATTTTGAATGCACAAGAGATTTGAGTAGCTGCATTGTGATACATGTAAGTCTTTTTTTGAACGGGTCATTGTAGGAAAAATACAATCCTCCCCAGATCCCATTCCGCACCTCAACAGTATGACTATGTTTACATTCATGTTTTGATTAACATTACTACAGCATTCTCTACTCCAGCTGTCTAAATAGCAAAAGGAAGTCTAAGCAGTGAACATTTGATCTCATCACTTGTTTATGCCAAAGAAAAAAGTTTTTTCACCTTCACCAGCTGACATTTACATGACTTTACTGACTTTAGAGATGTTTAACTAGATTAATCATTTTGTAAAATTCCAGCAATGGCTTGACCTTTTAAAAAGGTCATAAAACCAGGAGTGCAGCTTCCTTTTTGCATTTGTACATCTCTGCACTAACAAAGACTTGAGAACCTTCAACTTTGTCACAGATGTTCACTTAAACTCATGACTAATAACATTTGATTTTAGTGGTCAAAATGGAAGGGTCAAAATCACTGTGACTACACAAAACAAGATTTTGACAGTAACTCAAAAATTAATATGCTTACATACATGACATTTTATGTACAGAAGACCAAATGTCAACTTCACTATGGCTTTATGATCTGCAAAAACAAAAATTGGTCTTTATTAAACAATAATTTGTGACCAGAAGGGTTTGATATATTTTCTGCTTTTGACTGATTAACAGAGGCAAACAAGCGTGAGTTTTGATCTGCTTGTCTTTCTGTCCCTCTGTCTTTCCAAATAGTGACCTCATGCTCTCGTACAGCACAAATACACTTTACATTTTTAAAGACAACAGATGTGCCTCTCACAGTTCTTGATTTTGATTTTGTAACTAATAATATTAATATAATTGTTATTAATTAAGAACTGTAGAAAATGCTTCACCTTAAACAAAAAAAATTACCCCCTGGAAAAAAAAAAAAAAAAAAAACATCATGTAAACAATTTTGGAAGAAGTAGTACAAAGGAACAACAACAAATGATCAATGGGACAACCCATAAATGACAGTGAAGAATACGATATAAAACTATTAAAACTTACTGGGAAAAAATAAAAAACTTCAATAAAAGCATATACAAATAACACCAAATAAAATCTAAAATAATTTGTTTGATTTCAGATAGTAAGTGGACATGCATTTCAACGGCCTTTAACATGCAAAGTGATTTGACTCCCAACTGTATTATCTGGGTGTGTTCTTCTGACTTTGACAAATCTGATTTAGTGCAGTTTCAGTCGGACATGTTAACATGTATTGTAAGTTTGCTTGTAGTAAGACTAGCACCATAATTTAAACAGAAACATTATATAAACATACTAAGTATAATCATTTGATCAGATGACATGAGGTGTCATCAGACAGAGGCTGGATGTTGCTCCATGCTCCTCCTCACTGGTTGCTCTTTAAGTGGTTTGGGGTAAAGGATAAAATAGTCCTGGGGTTATTAACCTTTTCCGCTTTGGAGAGTTTTTAGCGGTGAAGGGCTGTAATGCTGGAGCATTGAGGGGAGCACATCCCCTCTAAATCATCTTCTGCCACAAGGGCTGTCAAATGGAACCAAGGAGCTTAATACACAAGCACACACACATACACAGAAGGCAAGGCACAGGGATTTATGGCATCCATATATCTTCCATTTATGCTTGAAATACAGCAGAGGCCTAAGCCTCATAATGTGCTGGTGCTGGAAGAGAGTCAGACCTGTCCTCTTGGGAGGATGATACTGTTTGTCTTTACTGAGAAACACCAAATTACAGGCAAAAAGAACGAAAGTGCTTTTTGAAGATACTGGAGCCGTGGGAGCAACTGTCATTTGAAGAAATGTGCTTCAGTCTTTGGGTTCCTCATACATAGTTAACTGCATCTATCCAATGAGCAGCAAAGGGTTTGTTGCTCTGGGTCTCTCTGTAAATTTGGGTGGAAGGGAAGATGATCGTCTTCTTTCTTCACAAGCTTTCTTTTACACAAACAGGCTCTTGATATAGTGTTGGGGGAAATGATTCTTGCTATAGGAACATTGCTGATAAATCTTTTATTTCAGTTCACTTTTTTTTTTAAATAGAAACAACGATTTCTATAGATTTAAGTATTGGAAACATTTTGGCCAATGTAATTCTACCACTCAACAATTTATATAACATAAGTCATTTTATGGCAGAAATTTCACATATCATATCTTTAAGAGGTATGAGCACATACCAATAACCTATCAATAAGATAGATATTTTAAAAAACAGATTAAAAACATTGTATTCATGAGACATATTGTGATGTTTTCCTCCACAGAATAATGATATACATTTTAATGAGTTTATTGAATACAATTTTTATTTAGGCCCACCTGCAATGTCTCCAAGGGCCACCAGTGGCCCCCGTCTTTGGTTTAGACTGATATGCTAGCCAAACCTAGCTGATTTACTGTAGGGCAAAAGGTGAGGTCACACCCTGGACTGGTCATCACACCCTGGACTGGTCATCAGTCCTTTGCAGGTCCAACACATAGAAACGAACAAACATTCACCCACATTCAGACCTTTAGTCACTTCAGAGTGTCCATTTAACCTCTGTATGTTTTTGGACTGTGGGAGGAAACTGGAGTGCCTGGAAAAAACCCATGCACATACAGGCAAAACTCCGCACAGAAAGGCCCTTGGCCGACCTAGGCCGTTTTGCTGTAAGGCAACAAATATACAAGAATTATACAACTAATTCTTGTATATTTATTTATTTATTTTTATTTTTTTGGAGAACCTTGACTATGTCTGTTTCTGACTTTAAGGTATAAGTAACGCAGAGGCCAGGCAGCCAGGCAAAGCTCCGAACTTCAGTGTGAACTGGACAGTGGGTGACCAGGCCTTGGAGGTGATCAATGCAACCACAGGCAAGGACGACATGGGCCGTGCTTCACGTCTGTGCAAGCACGCCCTCTACAGCCGCTGGGTGCGCCTACACTCCAAGGTAAATGACACTCACTGCTCAGGTGTTGGGATGGCCAGCTTGAGTCGGACTCTGGTCCTACTGAACCTACACATGCAGCGCCAATCATATTATCTGTGTGTTTTAGTCCGACTTTGGGGAATTCAATTTAGTACATTTTCAGTCAGACAAATATGTTAACCATATTTACATGTAAAGATTCTACTTTCAGTCGGGCTATCACAATAATTTGGTTATTGGTTTTCCTAATGGTACTGGTTATTTTCACTATGAAAACATAAATTCCACTCTTCCAGTATTTTTTGTGTAAGAATTTTAATGACAATGCAACAATTGAATTTGCATGTTCACATAGTCCTAAGGGTTTTCTAAGGCCATATTAAAATGAAAATGGAAAAGCTGTTTGACATTTAATTTACAAACTGTTGTACAATAGACAGTATTTAAATGTTAATTCAACGGTGAACATTAAAATGCAATTATAAAAGGATGTAACATCATTTTCCATTAATGCCAGCAAGTCACAATTAATATTAAAATGCAATGCTGTAACTATCTGAAAATTAAAACAAGGCTTATGACATATCATTCAAACACCTAACCTGCTGCTGTACTGTGAACAATGTTAAAATTCAGCAGAAAAGACCCCGCAGTTTGCTGCATGCACCACACTCTTTTGGTTAAAATGAGGAGTCGTCAGGGGACACCACAAAATTTGATAAGATGGAGAAATTGACCGCTTTGCAGAGGAAGATTGATGGTTGAGGACCAGTACAAAAATTACTAAGTACAATTGGATGGATTGAGAGAAGCAAGATTGGAATGTGCTCCTCTGCTCTAAACCCAAACATTAAAATCTTATCAGCTGGCGAAGGCCAACTGCCCTTGTTTTCCTCCAGAAGAATCTCACTAGCCGGCTGGCCTTCAACTTGTTGTTTCTTACTTCTCCCATCTCAAGGACTCCTCTGATCCTACATGCACACACAGACAGACTTTGATACAACCTACCAACCTGCACACACACCCGCACGCTCCCCCCCCGCCCCTTATCCATACTCCTCCCTCCCTCCCTTCCTCCCTCCCTATTGGTCCAAGCAGGCCCGGCGGCGCGGCCTACGCTGCGATGCCACATATCCATTATGCCTCTATTTGGATGACGGACTGTTCAAAATTTTAGGGTATTGGATGACGGACTGTTCAAAATTTTAGGGTACATACACAGTCAAATGTTTATGTGCTGTATGTATAATTCTGACGTGTGCCATTATTACGTTCAACTTGTAATAATTGTGGACAAATT
The DNA here is from genome assembly GCA_016785285.1 of Brachirus orientalis. Classification (NCBI taxonomy): domain Eukaryota; kingdom Metazoa; phylum Chordata; class Actinopteri; order Pleuronectiformes; family Soleidae; genus Brachirus; species Brachirus orientalis. The sequence goes on along the minus strand of JAFBJR010000107.1, from coordinate 3,679,945 downwards.
GATTTTATGTTATGTGGTATATGGATGTGATAGTTCAATTTCCCAGCTTGGGATTAATAAAGTATCAATCAATCAATCAATCAATCATCAAGATATTTTATCATCAAAAGATCGTTAAAAAGCTCCAATAGTTGAGCTGCTTATGTGCATAATCTTTCGTGAATTTTTGTTGTTGCTATTCTGCCTCTGTATAGTCCTCCTGAACAGAAACAAGTCTCCGCCGAGCAAGAACTGTCAGACCTGACTGAGGGAGTGCTAGTATCCTGTCAAACTGCTGAAAGCAGTAAAATTTACTCCTGAACCTTTTTGTGGATGCTTCTTTTTTTCTGCAAAACAACAGCTTGTTTGCAGCCACCTCGCTTTATGTTCACTCACTCATCTTTATCCTCCATATGAGGGCCACAGGGGGGCGCTGGACCCTAATCCCAGCTAACATAGGATGAAAGGCGGGGTAGTCCATCGCAAGGCCACACATAGTGACACAACAACTTTTTTTGAAAACAACCATCCTCGCTTTACGTCATGCAAAACAAATGACTTCCTGTGTGCAGCTGTGGAATATTGCCTACAAAATCGAAACACTGCTATACCGAGAAAGAGAGAAAGTTGTGTCACACGGACAATCTTCATCAGCATCGCATGAACTCATTTGACAATGGTTTTGGTATAATAGGCATTTGTTTGTGTTTTATGTTTTACATTTATTTGTGTTTTAACTACCAAACATTGTTAAGCAGACAAAATAAATCACCCATATTGTCCCACTTTCTGCCCTGTTTTGTTTGGGTTCCATGCACAGTTGCCTGGCAATAAAAAGGTGGCTCAAGACACACTGCATTTTGTTGATTTATGGATAGGGAAAGTCACTTTGGGACATCAATGGGAATGGAATGGGAAATACACAAAAAGCACCATTTTAAATATTCTATGTATTAAGACAGAGAGAGGATTCAAGGCCATTTTTCGGTTTCGTTTTATTAATGTCAGTGCACACTGGTATGTGCTGTTCATTTTCACCATCCAGCTCACTCACCCTGTGGTGGAAGCAAATCAGATCAAGTTTCAGGTGACTACATTGCTCTCATTTGTGTGCTCATCTGATGCATATCTCCATTGAAATGAATGGATTTGTGCAAGCAAACAACATTGCATGTGAACAGCCTCTTTGAGAAGAAAAAGTTTAAAAAAACGTTGCTTCAGCCAAACTTTATCTTTCTTTTTGTGACATTACTTACTCTTTGTCTCTGTCCATTTCAGTTGTCACCCATCTTGCGGATCAAGGTGCTCAAGCCCAGCTCCTACCATGAAGCCAAGCAAGCGGCCACAGAGTACCACTCTGCTAAGCAGGCGCTCATCAAGGCCTTCCATAAGGCCGGTCTGGGGGCGTGGGTCAAAAAACCTATCGAGCAAGACCAGTTCACGCTCAGCTCCTGAGGGAGTCAAGGGACCAAGGGATTCCTAACCCACCTCCCCCCATTCTTTCCACCTGACCCAGGCCTGAAAACAATAGAGCCCCTCACTAACAGCCAGCCCACACACTGACACTTGCCTTTGTCCTGTGTGACGGCACGCACGTGCTCTTTGTACTTGTGGAAACAAGCGTGCGTACTTTCTCTAATCATCCATCGCTCCTCATTCGCCTTCCTCAGAGAACCTCAGCCTCACCATGTCGTCTACTTCTTGTATTTTCATTTTTAACAATCGGTGTTTTTTTCATCTGCGTGTTTTCTGTTTTCTAAACTGGAATCCACCGTTTTTACATCACTCAGCTTTTTACGTTTATGAAATGATAGTTTTGTGTAATTTTCTTGATCAGTGATTGTAGCCAGTCTAGGGGGAAATGTAGCCTAGAAACAATGGGATATTTGTTAAGTGTTAAAGTGTGTGTATGTATATATATACACAACAAGCATTAATTTAAATCATGCTTAAATCTTTGAAAAGAAAGAGATAAATAATTTAACGTGTTCCCTGGTCCATTGCTTGGATGAGACTACATGTTGTTTGCCCCATGTATTACAGAAATAACAATTAAATATTGTGGCTCTGATTGATTCACTGACTGGAAAGAATACACAGTGCAGGGCAGATGACAAAGTGGTTTAGTGAACGCTTCATTATTTATACATCTTTCCTATTAATTTATCCATTCAACCATTTGTTCATTCATTCATGCATTTGTCTTGTAAATTATTTTATGCCACTCTCATTCCATACTTGAACACTTGAAGGGAGGGGGTCATGTTGACTCCTTCCCTTGCCTGGGTCTTGGGACAAGTTTTGGGAGGTGCTGCACGTTGTATTTTCTTCTTGATCTAAGCCATGGCTTTGCATGGGAACTTAACTGGGAGGCCTGCAGAGCAGATAACAGGGTGGAGAGCCGCACACTCATGCGCGTCCATCAGTGAATGATTTTTTGAATGAACGCCAGCATCTTCCTCCACAGGCAGCTTTGAATCTCTGTCTCTGTTTTCTAGATTTCTTGTGAATTATTGTCTGTTGTCAGGGAGGGACTACTTTTTTTTTTCTCTTTTTTTTTTTTTTAAATTGGGCATTTGAAGATGGGGGACAATTTTGCAGTGAAAATAATGACAACATAAACAGACACATCTCATCCTAATGATTCCATGATTAGTAGAAGGCATGGTCTACTGTACACTTCAGGACAAAATTATTAGCCCCCCGATGAAAATGTCACTGTTTTATCTCATGTGCTGTTAAACAGAGCAAAGAATTTTTAACAGCCTTTTCAAACGTCCTAGTTTTATTTTAGATGCTTCCATTATTTGACTATTATAGAGATGAAATTATACTGCAGAATCCCAAAAACTACCAGGGTCAAAATTATTATCCCCCTGATGCTAATAGTCAGTTGTGTATCATTTTTGCTGGATAACAGCCTGCAGTCGTTTGTTATAGTTTTCAACAAGTCTCTGACACGTCTCCTGAGGAATCCTAGCCCATTTTTCTTTGGCAAATCTCTCAAACTCCTCCATTTGATTTGGTGGCCTTCTGGCATGGACCTTTGTCTTCAGTTCACCCCAAAGATTTTCACTGGGATCTAAGTCAGGACTTTGTGCAGGCCAGTCAATAACGTTCAGTTTTGCTGCTGACTGCTCCAGCTTTTCTTTCAAAATTTTCACATATCCTTCTTTCTTCATGATTCCTTCCACCTTGACGAGATTCCCACTTCCAGCTGCACTGAAGCATCCCCACAGCATAATACTCACAACACCGTATTTCACCGTGGGGACGGTGTTCTGTGGGTTATATGGCCTCTCCCTTCTTTCTCCAAACATAAGCAATGGCTCTGTGGACAAAGAGCTCTAGTTTCTTCTCATCTGACTAAAGGACCTGTTTCCAGTCTGAATAATCTGTGTTAAAAATTCTTAGCTCTGTTTAATAGAACTTGGGGAATTAATTTAAAACAATGAAACTTTCATAGGGGAGCTAATTATTTAATCCTCAACTGTAGGTACTAGGGCTGTCACTTTTTAAAAAATCTGTTTCAAAAGACTAATGATTTTTCAAAGATATTAAGACAAAAATGAGAGGACATGACTTATTCCACTCTTTGCTGCCGCGCTCAGGTGGAGCTCACCACAACCCTATAACAGGTGCATTGACAGATTTGCTTGTTACTTTTCCATCTGTGGTGTAGAACCCGAAATACTGAGTGTATTGTACGGCTTCACTTATTTGTGTCCTCCATTCTCATAGCAAAACAACGTAACATTACAACATAACAACATAACATCTTATTTTTCTGACGGGCATTCAAAGTGGCTCTAAGGCCAAGCTGCACTCAGACCGCCCTCTGCTGGACCACATAGCGTTTACTTGAGACAGTCTGCTGCTCTTCTACGCTGTATATTTTGAACTAAAATGGATTTTTAAAGTATGAGTTCCAGCTTTCCCCCCTAAGATTAAAAAGATGTCAACATTTTGGACATAAAGTGACAGTCCAAGTATGTAATTAAATGCCACATACAGTATTGTATATGAATCTCCATTCATATGGTGCCGGTCTGCAGTGATTGACATGCCATAATCCCTCTGCATACTCTTAGTAAACAAGTAGCTGCTCCTCTACTTGTTTAGTGAGGTATCATGCAGTCTGCATGTGAACAGACTCGCACTCTTTATACATTATCTAATCAAGGTTACAACAAAATGTCAATGTGATGTCTATTCTGTCCTCTATTTCAGAAACATGTTGGTTGCATGGATCAACGAGACACACACACACTCTGAATGCAAAATGTCCTCATGGTTGAATTTGTGCATGAGGAAAAAAACGTCGAGTAAGTGCAGTGATTTTCTACTCAGACGTGTAGGAACTGTGTACGCGCGTATGCTCACTCGTCTTTTAGCATACTCTGTGGAATCTTCACCAAAGATGATGATGTCCATGTGTGTTTCTATCCCAGTGTTCCTAACAAAAAAAAAATGTTTTCACGTCTTACTTTTTTCTTGGAATCAACCCTTTACTGTTTGTAAATCCACTGAGCAAATGTGCTTCTCAATTTGTACAAAACAAACAGTGTATACAAGACAAAGTGTTGAATTGAATTGTCAGGCTTCTTTTTAGTGCACCTGTTGCCGACAGTGGCCACGTGTATATTGTGACCTGCGATCATTGTTGCTGCCGTATAGTAATTGTGTGTATATAGGGAACAACAAAAATGACAGATTCTGCTCCCTGTTCAGTCACTTCCAGCCACAAACTTTCCGATCTTTCCCTGTTGTTGCAATGGTGAAGATGTTAATGTTCCTCAGTAAGTAAGTGTTAGTGATTCTGTGTGACTCACTGGGCACCATAAAGCATGGCACGAACACTGCAGGGGTTCTGACAGACTTCATTACAGCTGTAGCCGCCCATGTTGAAAAAGAAAAAAATATATGCATTATAAGGTGCCTCAGCTTAAAAGTGGCATCCACCAGCTGGCACGTGTGATGTCATTTATGTCCTTTTTTGCTTACAAAACTTTTTTTTTTTTTTTTTTATGGTTGTTTGAGTCAGTATTTGAGAGGAATAAACTTGAAGGTAGAAAATCAGTGGGATCCAGTGCCACCTGACAAATAGACCCAGACCAAAGTCACGAGCAATACTCCTGATGTTTCCTTTTTACATGACTGCATCACAAACAGGAGTGTGAACTAACAGTCCCCATCTCCTCTTAGATTATATTCCCTCCACAAAGCTGTCTGAGGTTTTTTGATATATATTTACTGTATGTATGTGCATATATATATATATATATATATGCACATACATATATAGCACACCTGCTTCTTGAGTTTTGTTTTACCTTTGACTGCACTAAAGATGTCAACCGATGATGTCATGATGAAAAACCGTCCCCGTTTATGGATCGGATCTATCACAGCAAGAACTGAAGTGCTTCTGCTTAACCTTTCGTGAATCCTCATTGTTCAGTGAACGCCCCCCCTTCCTCCTGCAGCTGTGTTCTGTAGAGGGTTTTTAGTTGGTTTTATGTTTCTGTTTTTGGGGTTCGGTGACACCAGAGACACTTGTCCTCTCTGCAACATCAGAGCCGCCCGCTCTCCCCATTCGCCCCAGTTGTCCGACGTGTGAACCTCTACACCAACAACGTCCACAACCTTGCATGTACTACCAACACTGAAGCTGCACCTAGCATGATGACAAACTTTTAAAGGACTCGTGTAGAGAAAAAAAAAAAAAAGAATAAAAAATCTAAAGATAGATATATAAAATGAACAAAAAGAATAAAAGAGTTCTTAGTTTACTTTTGCACATGGCTTGGATTCTTTCTTATCTATTTGTTGTTGTGAAATGATGATTCAGAGATCAAGATCGTCTTGTGTAAAGAAGGAAAAAGACAACGTGGACAGTGGAATCCACATACTTTATGGATGTTGTTTTTTTGTGTGTGTGTGTGTGTGAACTGAATCAAGTCCACACTCAGTCTGAACATGTCAGACCAACACAGGACATAATGTGCTTTACATTTTCTCTGATTTTGTGACAGGACACTTTAAGTAAATATTAATGAGGAGCATCACCTTAAATGTCACTGTGATACCAAGGAGAACAATAATGTGAGCAGTATCAGATGTTCTAACTTTTTTCTCAAGGAAATGTAGTAATAAAAAGATTAAGTGAAGGGGCAAAACATTAGTAAAGTGCTAAAGTAAACTTTTTACTAAAACAAATTAGTTTCAAACTATAAATACTATTTATACTTCTGTTTGCATAACGAATTGATATTGTTTCAACATTTCTACTGACTATCCAGCCCAAGAAATGTATCTCTTTGGCCATGTTTGTCTTTGAGCAGCAGAATTCAAAGGATCAATGACAGATTTTAATAAAAAAAAAATATATATATATATATATATATATATTATGGGCCAAGGAAGAAATTATTAGATAATCATTAAGTTCAACAAACCACAAGAAATCGAAGCTAAAATATTCAGATTGTACCTCATACAGGAAAGTTTTACTGTATACTTTGGTCAAACTTCGGACCCATGATCCATGTTGGTACTGAAGGAATCTTGAGCAGCCTTGATGAAGGTCTACGCTGAGTGCTTTCCCTGGGTAGAAATACTTTTTGATGATTTCTCATCAACTCTGCCTCTTAAACCTTTTCAGACCTCAAATATAAAAATTCAACACGTTAACCTTTAAGCGAGTGTCAAAGAAATGTACTGGGCCAGTGGGTAGTGCAGTAAAAGTGTAAAGTAGCATAAAACTGCAACACTCACAAATGCAGTACAAGTACAAGTCGTACTTGGATAAAGTACTTGCCTGGAGCATCTTATAAAGAATCTAAAGTAGCAACATCGGTACAAAATGTCCTTTTACTGTACCGTGATGTGCACGTGGGTCGCGGGAAAAACACAGTCCACTAAAGTGCCCTCTTGAGTCACAAGCCATAGTTTTGATGTCCCAGCTGCCAGGGGTCAAGCAAAACATAAAACAGAATTACAGTTCCGATTTTATTTCCAGTAATGTATAAGACCTTAATAAAAAACACTTTATTGGGAGTTCAATAATCCATAACACACCAAGGCTTTCTTGCATATCCTCAAAGACACAGCACTTTATATGGCGACAAATGTAGCTACAAAACACACCTTGAACTTGCTTAATTCAACAATCATGTGTGAGGGTCCAGTTTGTACTGTGGACATCCCTGCCTTAAGCGTACTAGTGGTTCTGCCTCACCGGTGCACTGTAAATGCCCCTCTTCATTTTCGCCCTCTGCCCTTCCCAATGTCTGCGCGTGCTACTGTCTAGTTAGTAATATGACCCAACAGTAATTGGGCTTTCATGTTGTCCAGCGCTCGCCACTGACGTTTTCAAACATACTTTGATTTTATAAGACTGTTAAGCACTGATGAAATGTTCTGACCTGTTTGCATGAAGTTACTCACCCGTTAAATTGCAGCGTTTTCTGGTGGTGCAGGCAAATTCATTATTCAAATGCACAACTTAATATGTTGTCATTGGCGTTGGAGCCACTTCATTTTTTTAGTTTTATTTCTATTTATAACTGACCAATAATTCTGACAGGGTTTAAAATATACTGTATATATTATATGGTTAGTAATTGTTCAGTACAGAGTCGCACAAATACCTATCCTACGTGTTGGCAACTCACTTCTCACTGTGCTCAGAAACAAAGATCTATAATGACTTAAACTGAAATGTCATCAGTACAACTAAAAATGACTTTACTCAAACAGCTGTAACAGTGGGACAAAACCTACTGAACTTTAACTTTGAAATGATCCTCAAATTCTGAGTTTAGGGAACAGCCTGGAAGCTTGAACATGAAATGTATAAATGCAGGAGTGGGCTGGAGTGTTGAGAGGGTTGTCTGTGTTTGCGTCTGTTTAGTATTCCAGCAGATCGTTTCATCAGATCAATAATAAATCACACATCAAGCTTTGCTTAAGAACTCGACTGACTCCATGTAAGCTCGCAAAATTAAAAGAAACACATTCAAACAGCCATGAGGCGAACGCAGCCGAGACTAAAACATGGTAGGAACTTTCTTGTCTTCAATAATTCAAACGGCATCTGCCGGGTTTGAACGTCTTCGCTGATGTAAACATTTCTATCGTCACATGTTTCAGAGAACAAGTGCAGCATTTCGGGCCTGAACGCTTCAGCCAGGAGCCACACACTGTATGTTCTTTGCCAAACGATGATTTGTGCCAATTGTTCATGCAAAACGTTCTCAACGCTTTTGAAGAGATTTGAAGATTTTGGCTTCTCCCTCTTAATATCTTTGAAAATAAAATATGATCCTCATATTTTATTTGGCAGCGACTTTTAAGCTGGGCGCCCGTCGTGACACAACCGATGCCATTAAAATAATATTTTTCAATAAATTTCGCTGCCGTCTGGTTTCCTTGCATCCCATGCACTCATCCTAAGAAAATGTGCATTTTTATGTTCCATATTGGGTGTTATTGATCAGAGCTAAGCAGTAGGTGGCGTCACCACAGAAGGAGGATATGAGTGTGTGATTTGATGACGTGACGCTGCTGCTTCTGTTTATTATTGTTGTAACATGTGTTTATTCCACTACGTCCCAGAATGTTGTGGTTTTCTTATCAGTCCACACGTTCCGTCTCTTGTCCGCTGCATCTGACATTTTTCCAGTGCGGTGAAAAGCGGAAGGTGGAGCCACGTTACAGTCATGTGATTGTCAAAATGGCAGCCTTCATTCTCAATCTGTTTCCATTCTACCTCACTTACCTTCACTTTTGACTTACACCTCTCACAGAAAAGTCTGTGAAGACCCTTTAAATAGTTTCCATTTAGTTTTTTTTTTTTTTTTTTTTTTTCCTTTTTCAAGTCAAAAATGGTAATTTATCTTTTCAGTGCGAGGCACGGTCCAGTCTGGACAGGTCATCAGTTTCCCCAATGAACTTAACTCTATTTTAGTGTTAAGTGTGTTGACTGAAGCCACAGTACTCACAATTCACCACACACACACAAACTTTGTTTGGATTTGAGACAGTGATCTTCTTGCTGTGAGATGACCGTCCCAATCATACATGTACACCACCATGTGCTGCAAATCAAGATCAAAAGACCATTTTTATTTTTATTTTTATTCACATTTTCAAAGTAATTATTCCCGCACTTGTTAGATCTAAACAAATCATACAGTATCAATATCAATATTTAAGTATTTATGAATGCCAGTAAAATATAATGACTGTAGAGAACGTAACTGTGAGTCTGGGTTAAACAGGGACATCTTCCAGTACAAATGTGGGACTAAATCTGGCGTCCAACAGTTGCACGTGCAGTCGGTGACGGTGGAGCCGCGTGGTCCGTCAGTGCAGGCCGAGTGTGACAGCGAGGGCAGCAGCTTGTGCCCCTGAGAGAAATGACAAATCATTAGCTCTGGTCCAGGAGTAAATGGGAGCCGCACTTTCAAGGCCCACATTTCCATTTCAATTTTCTGCTCAACAGAGTTGATGTATGTGGCGAATCACATGGTAAGACCAGTCTCTACTGCGGCCGAGCCCAGCCTCCTGTTATTCACTGAGCACCTCTGCGACCTTGTCTCTCTCTCTCTCTCTCTCCAAATGTGTGTGTGCCTAGTATTCCTGATGTTGTGGAGACCTAAATCTGTTTAAACAGTCACACTGTGGGCACTTGCCTTCTTTATGGGGACATAAATCAAGTCTCCATAACATAAATTACTACATTTTAAGGTGAAGACAGGTTTTAAAGTGTTTGAGAGAGAGAATACTCATTTTTGCAACCTCTTTGGGACTTTTTCTTTTGGTCAGGCCCAGTGGTCCTCATGGGGACCAAATCCTGGTCCTAATGAGGCAGAACTTCATTTCTTAAGCTGTGTTTAAAGTTAGAGGTAGATGTGAATTGTGGTTAAGTTATGGTTTAGCATTATGTGGTTATGGTTAAAGTTTGCGGTATGGCTTTGGTTTGGGCTGTGGAACACAATGCTGTGATCAGACTCTTTGTCCCTGAATAAAGGTACAATCAAGGCAAATCTTATACATTATAATAATAAATCACTGAGTCCTGTGAGGAGTGCGGAGTTCTTTTTACAGCCAGCGGAGTCGCCTCCTGTTGCCTCTTCATTATATTATTACTTACTGTTTCGCTTCAACCGGCAAACCAGAAGACTAGATCCTCCTTTTTATATACAGTCTATGGTACGGACATAAACAATGCCTGATAGACAGCACAGGAGGAAGGCAAACGATAAACTGTTCTCCTCGCTTACTAAACCTTTTTCACATGCAGCTCCAGACTGACAGAGCCGCTCGCAGAAACACCACTGACATGTACACTAATGAAAAACTCAACAGAAAGTTCTGGTCCGTCACTCTGCAAATGTAAACTCCTGTCTGCGACTGGGATGATATTTCACGGAACCGAGAGAGAGATTAACCTAATGAGGTGAAGCAGGGCGGACTGCTGACCTTCAGGCCTTAGGTCAGTTCACAACCTCTTTGATCAAGTAACCAAAGTGAGACTTACGATCACTATGTGCCGTATAGCATTTAGAATCCCTGGAATACAATGTTACTTGGGGAAAAAAGAAGTCCACCCATCTTCATCCGCCTCATCCTCCACATGAGGGTCGCGGTGGAGCCGGAGCTAATTCCAGCTGACAAAAGGCAAGAGACAGGGTCAAGCTGTGGACAGGTACTTAGTCGGGAAGTGGAAAAAAATAAAATAAATTTAAGCTGAAGCTCGTCTGAGAGACAGTGCGAAGTAATTCTGTGTCACAGCAAATGATTCCATTCAGTCTTCAGTCAACTTGTGGCATCAAGCTTTAAACCGTGATAAAGTAGGAATTTGAAACATTTTCACATTAAAGGAAATTTTAACCCATTCATAATGTAAAGATTATGAATGAGTTGAAGGAAAGAAAATGCTGAATGTAATGTGACAAGGGTGTGTTTATTTTCTTGTCCGCCTCACCGTTTTTAAATGGATCCTGTCTGGGCTTCTCCTTCTGAGTGTCCTCACCCTCACAGGAAGTTACTGACTCTGACATGATCACAACCAACAGCACGGGACGTTAATCCTGTTATGACAGAGCTTTCAATACCACCAAACAAGAGGACGCTCCATATTGTGGCTCCACATTCATGCTTTTAATTTAAATTTATTTTGTGTGTGTGTGTGTTTTTCTTTTTTTTTTCCACACACACACACACACTGATTGAGCTTATCTGTGAGCTCAGGCCTTCCTTTGTCAGAAAAGGTCCTTCCTGATGACGACTCTTTGAACTTGACAGAATAATTGAAAAAAAAAAGAGAAGCAGCAAGAGCTGACATTTGCATTGTGACCTTTTTGGATTTTCAAGGCCAGAACTGCTCTCACTTTCCTCCTCAGCACATTTTAATATCTGTGTGTGTGTGTGTGTGTGTGAACTGTATATTTAAGTACGCCTTTAAACACAGCTTTACATACAGGTTCTATATGAACACACAGGCAGTGTGTATTTATGATTGAGCAGGAACGAAAGAATAGATTTATGGCAAATTACTTGGCCATCTCTTCATTAAGGAGCTGTTTCCCAGTAAGCAGGCTCTATTTGAATAGCTAAATTGTCCAAGCGGCGTGCAAACAAGGACTAATAGCTCCGTGTCCTTGTCAAAGACAGCCACCACGGCCAAAGTCAAACTGGAGGTATTTAGATCAGAGAGTGAGTTTAGGTCTGAGATTGTGTTTTCCTCTAAATTAAGAGCCTCATGATTCAGGCAGCTGATTATTATGCATATTTAGTTTTGAATTTTGAATTGTCTTCGGTAAATGAATATTTGCTGAAAGTTAAAGCGATATTGCAGCAATGAAATCACTGCTATCAGTCAGAAATAGTCCTATGTGTGTCCATATATATAAGGATTATATTAATAATTATAATAATAATGGTAATAATTATTACCATTATTATTGCTATTATGGTTGTCATTGTAAGTTAGTTCAAAATTATTAAGTAGTCTATAACATATTTACATAATGAGTTTGTTAGCTGCAGAAATGTGGGAGGCAGATTTTGTTATAGTCAGACAAAGCTAATCGCTATGTTAAAAATATATATGTAATTTCAGTTTTTAATTTTGACTTGAATAAAATGTAGAGTAGCAGAGTATTTCTAGCCTCTGAGATTCAAAACAATCTACAGCGCTCATGCAAAAACTCTTTCAGTGGCAACCGTTAAATAAGGTGTCAAATAGCAAATCATTTCTTTCAAGTATTGATTATTCTGCTTCTGAATTTAAGCATATTCACTTTGAATATGCCACTAAAAAGTTTCAGGTGATTTATCCTTGTGATAAAATCTTGCAGAAATTCTTGCTCAGCCTTTGTTTGTCTTGTGTCCAGGGTGCGATGTAATTGTTTGTAAGGTCAAACAGACCTAACTTACTTTTACGTATTTTTAATTTGCATTTAAAAAAAAAAAAAAAAAAAGTTTATTTTATTTTTAATTATTATGTTTATATATTTTGCTGTTTTTTTTTAAAAAAAAGTTTATTATATTTTTAATTATTATGTTTATATATTTTGCTGTTTTTAAAAAAAAAAAAGTTTATTATATTTTTAATTATTATGTTTATATATTTTGCTGTTTTTTAAAAAAAAAAGTTTATTATATTTTTAATTATTATGTTTATATATTTTGCTGTTTTTTAAAAAAAAAAGTTTATTATATTTTTAATTATTATGTTTATATATTTTGCTGTTTTTTAAAAAAAAAAGTTTATTATATTTTTAATTATTATGTTTATATATTTTGCTGTTTTTTAAAAAAAAAAAATTTTTTACTTCACATCCAGTATTTGCATTTACTGAACATTGCACTTTGGCACTTTGCCTGTGCAACTGCCACTGTACATTTTGTCTCAGTGTATGGTTATAAATTGTTATTTTTTTGTGTCTTTAAATATTGTATCATAAGTGATATAATACTTGCCTGCACTACTGTTGTGTGTGCAGCAAAATTACAATGAATCTAATCTGATTTATGCTGGTGAAAACTCAGTGCAGTGAATACAGTATATTGAGGGGAACTGAGCTGAAGTATTGTGGGTTTGTTTTTTGTTTTTTGACTTGTCATATTTCCTAAGTGCGTTATAAACTATAAATATTGCTCCGTTTTGGCACAAACTTGTATATGATGTCAGAGCCTGTGAGGCTTTATTTCTTTGCCACATTGTCTCCTTGAAATATGAAGCTAAAAGTCCCACAAGTGGACACACAAGTTTGTGTGTCTGTGTAGTTATTGCATACTTTTCCAGTGTTTACATGTGTATGTGTCTGTGGGCACCATTATTGCTATATGTGCACAATATTTTACTCAATTTCCCACCCATTTTCTTTTTAATCATTTGTCATTTTTGTCAAGACATACTTCGCATTCCTAATAGTCAAGCCATACTCCTTATATGACTAATATAAGCAGTTTTCTTTCACTGAAATGGCCCCACACTGAGAGACACAGGGAATTACCAGCACTAGGATTTAAGAAATTCAGAGAAGAAAACATATTGGTTATAAACCCAGGAGTGTTGAGGCTGGGGGGGGGGGTTTTTTTAAAAGGGGGGGGGGGGGGGGGGGGGGGGGGGGGGGGGGGGGTCAAGCATTTCTCAGTCCATCTCAAGCGAATAATACTGTGTCCATCTGAAAGACAGATAACTGAAGGAACATGAGAGAAAATCAGGTGCGAGATCGCTTCAGTTGTCAGCACTGACTGTATAAAAGGAAAAAAAAAAAGGATAATGCAATGGAGGTATGAATAATTTAGAAACTCAATTTTAAGAAAAGAGTAATATTGAGGAATACAACTTGCTGACCCATTTAAAATGCTTCTCTGTCTTCTGGTTTTCTCTGCAAAGTTACTGGGTTTCATTAGATATTAGTAGGAGTAGGTTGTGGGACTGAAAAACTGTCCTACAACATGTTTTTACCTTTCCATGTTTTCCTTTTACAAGGTGAAGGCACAAGAACACTCAACATCAGTGAAGCCATAACAATAATTATTAAAAAAGGACTTCTTAATCCTTGCTTCTGACAGCAGAAAACAGCATTTGCACTATTTGGGGATGCAGCACAGCACATTTAGTATCTTCACAGTTGTCAAAGAGGAAGACCAATGCACAAGAAAGCAGAGAAATTTGAAGCAGGATGATGTCTGTCAACCTCATTCTATTACAGCTATTTGATGAGCTTAAGGTAGAAGACACAGTAGAATAATGTTTCACTGTTTATATCATGTATAAAAATTTTATGTAATATGCGACTGTGTCCTTAAAATGATAGGGTTTATGTAACTGATTGAGCCAAATGCCAAATACACTATTAATTTGGACACATGTGTTATACTGCCACCCTGTGGCAGAAAACATCCTGATATCTATGGGATATTATTCCTTCGGTTTTCAAAATTACTGTGAAATTATTTACCCATTGTTATCACATGGGGCAGCTCTGAAGTCCAAATCAAAATTGCAGATAATAAAGAGAAATGACACCACAAATGCAATATTTAACATGCAATGACAAATCATGATTATATGGAAACTTGTGTGCGGCTTGTGTTGTTGAATGTTTCTCTGATTTTGTCATTGACTTTTGTGATTTGTTGTGTTTTGACTTTCAGTTTGTTGTTTTTTCTTACTGGCCCAACCTGTTTTGGACTTAAGGGACACAGTAACAAACATCTCATGTCAGCGCTGTATTTTAATGGAGGCCTTTGGACTCTTGTGCAACCATATCTAGGGAAACTCCATCATAAGATTTTCCTGTAGTGCATCTACTGCCAGTAAATGCTTGCACTGTGTTACAAATGCTTTTCTGTTAATTACAGAGTATGGAGAAATAATACCACAGAAATCAATGGGTTTTTTTTTTTTTTGATTCACTTAAAACATCTGTTTAAATCTATATTTTTGCTTGATGAGCACTTCTTATAAATGACAAGTGTGCCTTATAGCATTTAAAGGTGAAACTTCTTAAGGTGAATGTAATGTCTGCTTTCTGCTTGAGTTTAACTAAAACTCCAAGACTCATGTGTTTGACCTTCAATACCCACAGAATTGTAGCAGCACCATAACTTCAATGTGAAAGAAAAAAACTACTGTAAAACTACACTTGAGGCATTCTTTTTAATTAAGCTTTGAACAGCAGGTAAACATTGAGCAGACAGTCCAGTGTGACTGCAGGAGGCTGACACGTCAGACATCAGATGGCGCCGGGCTCAGAGTTCATCATGCAGCAGGAGTTTGGCTTTCTTCATGTTCTCAGCCACTGTTGAAACAGACGGGACAAATACGAATAAAGGCCACTGTTGTCTTTCTTTAATGGAGTAGCTTTAAAAGAAAGGCTGTACAGGCTGCAGGCGCTGCTGTTTTCACTCCGGGGTCCTCAGCTACAGTTACAGCCACTGTTTTGACATCTCTGTGAAAAGGTTTTGTTTTGATTATATTTTGTTGTGTCCAAACTGAACGGGGGATACGAAGTTGAAAAGGGGAGTTTTTCTGGAGGCTGGAGGACCTTTGTGTGATGAAGCATGTTTGCCTCCAGAAAAAGATAACTTTGGATCAGAGTACAAAAGTTAAAATATAAAATATAGTTTTGTTAAAATATGTGGGGAAAAAAAATCATCTCATCCTTAAAACTAGTTGCCTTTTTTTTTTGAACACATGGATGTTGCTGAAAATTACATTGTAGTTCGAGCACAGCAGTTGGAGCTGTAAAATGTATTCGTCCTCCTCAAAAAAAAAGGATTCTCTCTGTTCAACTCGTTCACTCAAATATAAATTTTGCGAATTGGTTTCAAAATAGCAGGAAGGAAAGTGATGGTTAAAGTAGTGGGAGTTCACCAGGTAAAGACTACATCACTTTCACCCTGAACTACATTTAGAGTGGATAATCACTCACATAATTCCATGTCGCCAGGCTCATAAGTGTAGAGGTTGTTAGTGTAGCGTCCTGTGATGTCATTGCGCACAGCCAAGGAGGGATCTGCAGAAAGACGTAACACTCACACACTAGTTTTCACATAACACACATTATTAGTAAACTAACCCTGACCCTAACCACAGCCTAACTTCAAAATATGTCTTGACCTTAAAATGTACTAATTCACATTATTGGGACTTGATTTTTGCACCCATAAAGAAGACAAGTCCCCATAATGTGACTGTGCAAACCAATTTAGGTCCCCAAAACATAAGGAATACCTGGTACACACACAAGCTGGTATTACACACTTTGTGTGGACCCTCGTAGACATAATGCAGTCCCTAGTAACCACTCACTCACTCGCTCATCTTCTGCTGCTTTATCCTCCACATGCATAGGGCGTAGGGCGAAAGGCGAGGTACAACCTGCCAGTCCATCACAGAGTCACACGTAGAGACAGACAACATTCACGCCTACAGGCAATTTAGAGTGTCCATTTGGCCTAATCCCTACATCTGCATGTTTTTTTGTTTTTTTTTTTGGACTGTGGGAGGAAGCTGGAGATCCCAGAAAAAAAGTCACACACACACACATGGGGAGAACATGCAAACTCCATGAAGGCCATTGTTCAGACCTGGCCAGGCAAATTGTCCCCACAAAGATAGGTTTGTGT
Source organism: Brachirus orientalis (assembly GCA_016785285.1). Taxonomy (NCBI): domain Eukaryota; kingdom Metazoa; phylum Chordata; class Actinopteri; order Pleuronectiformes; family Soleidae; genus Brachirus; species Brachirus orientalis. The sequence continues at coordinate 3,663,310 of JAFBJR010000107.1, read as the reverse complement.
GTTGTTTTTTTTTGGTCCCCATAAGGATAGAAAAACATATACTCTCACACACTTGTTATATTACATTATGAAAAGTAAATGTAGGAGAGCAGCAAAAGATGATGAGTGGAGATTTAATAGCCGGCTCTACAGCCACTAGTCCTACAAAATCATCGAGAACACTAACCCAGTCTGTCAGCATTATTGATATCGATTCCTTCTCATTGTCACCACATCTGTGCCTTTAACATTTTCCAACCCCAAACATTAAAAAGCCCACTGTGCCTTCTTAAGTCTGTCGTGATAAAGGTAGAAATAAAGAAATTAACTCCAGAGAATTTCATCAGTAATTGAATACATCAGTTGGTGAATTTGACCACTTGAATTGTTAAGTTAAAGTAATTACATTTCAATAAAATTTCCAAGCACATGTACATAGATATTTACCAACAAAGAGAATTCTAGGAACATAGAAACCATCAGGCGACATGTTTGGGTCCGTTGTCTCCTCCTGTGAAAAAGAAAGTCTTTTTCAGCCACAGCCACAGTTTAGTTACAGTTTATTTATCATTACTACTTTGCTCCTGGTTTTTGAAATATTAATTATATGTATTGCAGTTGAAAAGAAGTTTCTTGACACATAACAGATCTTTATTTACCACCACATTCACCATGATGAAATCCTCTTTGGCCATTTTCTGAATGGACTTGTCAGCAACAAACGCTTTCTTCAGTGCTGCCAGGATAATAGCATTTAGTTTTATTATGATGCAAAAAAACACAAAGCATAGCTTTTAAGTGGTCATAATAACAGTGCAGTATTTAGTAAAATTCAAACAGGAGCACATGAGAAAACAGGTGCAATGAATCCAAGGTATATTTCCAGTTATCAAAGAAAATAATAGGGAAGTAATTCTCTAAGTACGACATACAGTGCATACAAAAGACCCATTTCTTGTCAGATATTTTTCAATATGATAAGAATTGTTTATATTTTAATAGTTTTGCTCAGTTGTGAACCCAACTCACAATCCCTGGACTAACAATCAGTGAGCTCAGCCATCAAATATTGAGCTTTTTAACTCAAACTTGCCAAAAGTAAAACGTTGAGAGGTTAAGAAACACTGGTGGAGATTTCCACTGAGCTCATGGTTCTTCACAGAGACCAGCTGGATGATTCACAAATGCATTCATAACCTCTTCAGTTCCTGCTTGGCAGGTATTAAGGAATGCACTGGTTTTGTTTTCCCAATGAAACCAACCCTTAAAATCTGGATTAAAAGACCTGTACAAGCCTTTATTACTCTACTAAAACCAACAATTTGAATGAAGCAGAGTTGGTGCTGTACCTTGACTGTATGAACAGTCTTCTAGATGATGAATGACCATCAAAGGCTTCTTACTGTGAAAACAAAAAAGTGCACACATTCCTCAGCACAATAAGTACAATCATGGGTGTGAATAGGGTGTTGAACAAATCCCATCCCAGCACATCGAATGCATATATATATATACTGTATATATAATGATTGTTCTCTGTTTGGTTTTGCTGCAGTTTCTCATTTAAATACTATTCTGACGTAATAAAGAAACATATTAAGGTGCATCTGTTACCTGCTGACAGTCTTTGACAGACCCTCTTCATAACTTTTGACCCAATTAATATTATTGCCCCATCCTGCAGGAAAATAAAGGAGAAAGGATGTAATCAGCAGGGAAAAAAATGCTCTCAATACATGAGTCTTTTAATGAAATATGAAATTTTAAATTCAAGACTTTATTTACAGTGTGTTTCTTGATCGACACAAACTCTAACTTACTGTACATCTTTAGATTGTGATCGCTTGCGCACACTTAAATGAAGCAGCAGTACCCACCTCTAGACGGGGGCTGAGTCTTCTCTTTCTTTTTCTGGTCTGACGCACTGGCACAGACACCAAAGAGCAACGCAAGCAACACCCAGCGAAGCATCTCTTCTTGTCCTTTCAGAGAACTGCAGTGACACAGGGAAGAGACAAAAGTGAAGAAGCGATTTTCACACCTTACGGCACACCTTACTTGTCAAGCAAGCTTGACCACAATCTATTAACATCCCAGAGGCAAATAGTAAATGCATATAATTAATCACTGCAACTGCAGTCATGTTAATCCTGTGTTTTTTTAAATGAAAATAAAAAAAGCAAGGCTTTTACTTTTGGTAATGTATTATTAGTCCCATATACAGTATACAACATCACTGTATAAACTTTATAAAGCATTGGTGTCAGAAATTGCACATGAAACCATCAATAAAATCATTGGAAAAAGATAATAATCCGCATTTTCTGCAATGAGCTTAAAACTAACTATTATTCAAAAAAACAAACAAACATGTTTTTCCACAAACGTTATTTCATAAAACAAGCATTTCTGTGACTTGAAGTCACAAATAATAGATGCCTTACCTTGACAGCGAGAAGCAAAAAGTGTCTGCGCTCCGTCTGTCAATATGCCCTCTCTTTTTGTTTGCTGCATTTTTTTCAGTTGAACTTACCAAACAGGTATATCAAAGTCACGTGCTATAAATAAAGAAGACTCACTCACTAAACTGTGTAACACACACACGGGCAGTGATGCAGTCTGATGGAGGCTAAAGCTGGATATCACCCGTCTAAAACCAGTCTTTTCTCAGTCACAGGGTCTCTGTAAGAAAAAGAAAATCACAATATTGATGTGGACCTTCACAGAAAATTGAATATGTGAACAAAACATTTGCTGAAAGGATGTAAATACTCTTTCACAAGTGTCCACTCACCCACTTTTTCAGCTGTTTCTACCTTCGTTATTGTTTTTAATGGACTGGGTTTAAGTGGGTTAAGATTTGGACTACATTTACACACTTCAATACACATCAACGTGTGTCTGTTCAGGCTGCTATGGAGGCATGGAGGAAAAATCTAGATACAAAAGCCAAACAAGTTTTATTGTACAGTGTCTAAACACTTGTTTAAGCATGCTTATTTACTGTATTGTGTTCATTTTCTTTCTGGTAAATGTTACGCACTTGCTCTTTGACTTTACTGAAAAAGGGAAAGAGGGCAAACCATCCAATGCAGAAAGTATTGGTGTCAGAAATTGCATGTGAAACATCAGCTCTTCACGACTCTGGAGACAGGCTACAATTAGAGTCACTGTCAAGTGGTTCACCCATTCCATTGTCCAGAAAGATTACATTAGACCAGTGGTTCTCAAACTTTATATACCAAGTACCTCCTGAGAAAATCTTGAAGTAACACCATTATCACCAACATTAAAATACAGTGGTGTAAATATGTCGAGAAAAGTCAGCTACAGACTTTTCACAGGAAGCAGTTTTATTCCCAATAAGATAATTTGCTCTCTGATCATCCTCCTCTTCCTCACATATAATTCAAACACTGGTATAGAGAAATTAGATTAAGATTGAGTGAGAGATAAGGTGACTCTAGTTAGTATTATTTCACTTATTATTATTATTATTTCAAATCTTTCTCCAAGATCCACCAGAGGAAGTGTGTGTTCCACTGGTGGTACATGTACCACAGTTTGAGAACCATGGCTTTGGAGCAGGGGTGTCAAAAATACATATTATCATAATTGTAGTAGATCCACTGTGAGCTGTAAGTTGCAATGCACATGTGTAAAGGGTAAAGTTAGGCATAATATTGTTGAAATCGCATTTAGTTTTTCTCAAGAAATTTGAGGTTGTTCATTAAATGTTTTGTAAAAAGATACTTCATGTTTACTTAAATGTAAAACAAAGGGAAATAATCTATCTATCTATCTATCTATCTATCTATCTATCTATCTATCTATCTATCTATCTATCTATCTATCTATCTATCTATCTATCTATCTATCTCAGTTTTGTTTGCAGATTGTTAGCCGTTACTATGGATACGGGCCGCTCTTAGCAACCGTAAGTCGTTTGCGCAGGCGCAATCCTCGGTAATGATGCACTGTGGGATAGCATAATGTCGACATAGCAACGAGGCGACTGAGAGCAAACCAACTGTTTCCAATTCGGATTAGTTCTGCTGAGGTTTCCGTGCTTAAACTGCTCAGATTTGCTCTTGACTGGTGTCATGAATGCGGCGGTGGTGAAAAAGACCCAGGACACGCTGGGCAAAGTGATCAGGAAACCGCCACTGACGGACAAACTGCTAAACAAGCCTCCGTTTCGGTACCTGCACGACATCTTCAGTGAGGTGAGGCTTATATCTGTTCATGTTCGACAGTTAGCTGCCGTTTGCTTTACTCACACCTGGGCTCCCTTTAGGTTGTATTTATGTCTAGTAAAAAAAGGCCAAAGCGACTATAACTGCGTCTGATGTCACGGACACGTTTGCTAGTTAGCAAGCAAGCTAACCCACGAACAGTTTCGTATCAAATAACTAAATCAAGTCACATCATTTCCATGTGTTAAACCGAAACATTTGACGATAAGCAGCTCAATGTTAGTCTCAATTACCAACCAAACAACGAAGAGTTAACACTTACCATTAATACACCGTTAGGTTGTCTGTTAATTTAATTATGTGTGTTAGCCACTTAATTAGCCATCCAAGTCATGTAACTAGCCAGTTCCTAGTTAGTTCCTAGTTACATGTCTTGTACTTAGGGAGAATCAATAAATAACAGATCAATAAACCATCGTTTTATCCACCATGGTGAGTTAATCTTTCTGGACAGTCAGTGTCAGTTGGCTTCTTAAAGGCCACCACGCTGAAATAACTGGTGTTGAGCAGATTATCGTCGCTGCCCGTTGGGCAGAGATGAAATTTGAGGGTAAAGTTTCCCAAATTTCATTAGTGTCAGGCGACTAAACTGTATTTATATACAGATTTATACACTGACAAGGTTTGCATCCCCATAAATAATAATAATGATCTTAATGTTGATTCGTGTTTTTATTGAAGTGGCTTCCTGTCCAGTTCAGGATGGATTTTAAGATTCTGTTGATTTTTTTTTTTTTTTTTTAATTGGCTGGCCCCAACCTATTTATCTGACATAATACATCTCCAAACTCCTGCCAGAGCTACGAGATCTGTAAACCAGTTCCTCTTGAATGTTCCTCGAACATGGTATAAACCAGAGGTTATCAGGCCTTTTCAGCAGCTGCTCTATGGAATGGTTTACCTTCTTTGTACAAGCAGCCCAGACCCTGAAACATTTAATTCCCACCTGATAAAGCACATCTTCTCCTTGGCATTCAATACTACATGTATATATTAATTTTGTACCTTGCTTTTTGATTTGTTTTGCCTGTCTTTCCCTAGTCTTGTTCTGCCTTTGCAGCACTTTGGTCAACTAAGGTTGTTTTAAATGGGCTATATAAATACAGTTTGACATTGACATTGACACAAAAATAACTGTGATTACTATGTTGACCACAATTGAGGAAGAATCGTAGTTCAGTAGTGGGTGTGCACACAATATTCCATCACAATAAAGATATCCATGATGATATTCAGTGAATTACACAGTAAAAATGATTTTATATGGACTGATAGTGTCCTATGATGCAAATAAATTTATTAATATCTAACCCAGACATTATTAATTTCAAAATTAAGTAAATGTTAACATGTACAACTGTAATTAAAGCACTACACTATATAATAATAAGAATAATAATAATTGTGTAATACATTCAATAATGGCAGCTGTGTCCAAGCCACATGTGCTGTTTACTAAAGAAAAAGTATAAGTGAATGTAATTGATTGGGGGCCACATGTCAAGTTTGACACCTCTCATTTAAAGACCGTGACAACAAATATACATGTCGTCATTATATAAGTAGAGAAGACAGGAAGTAGTTCCTCTCATGACATGCAAGGAAAAAAAAAATACTGTGGCCTTTTTTTAATCACTGATGAGTTGAATGATGACATGCGATATTCATGGACAATCAGGGATCACATACTACTATTTAAAACTCTCACTGTAAGTTGAAGGTGGTGAATTTCTATTATTGGCTTTGCAGTGAATGCAGGAAATCATTAATATGTGACTTATGCAACTTGTAAATGCCATCTAGCTTGTCAGTATGCAGTCGTAGGGATTTATTCTGAAGTGCCACAAGACAAGGAACCTGCATCTTTCCAATCAACCCAGGACCTCATGATTAATATTTAACTTATGTAAGAATATTATTATTCAGTTTACACTGGGGGAAAAAAGTATCCAGATTAATGTGTGTTTTTTATCATTATGTTAGTAACAAGTTATTAACAGTTTTAAAAATATGTTTATAGTTAACCCAATAATACTGCAAATGTTTTGGTGAGGATAGCTAAGAAGCACTTAAAGATTAGATGTTTAGATGATTAGATGGTGTGAATAGGATCATTTGCAGACTGTAAATGCTTATACATTCATTGTCAAGCAGAATAAAATCTGTTTCATTTATCTGAACAGAAGTGCTATCTCAGTCACACACTCCATCTGTTGGCAGTCTCATATTTCACTCTAGGTTTATGCATATTTTATTAAGTATGTTGACACTTGTGACCCCTTTTCTCCCATTATTATTGTGTTTGAGTGCAGGATTGTGCTTTCTAAAAACTGCATCCTCACTTTAGCCAATAAACTGCCCAGCTGTCAGGGCCAAACTTTATTCATATGTATTTTAAATGGTGACATTTTTAAATGAACTACCTGGTAAGCTAACCAGCTCATTAACGGTGGTTTACAATGTACATTTTAGGTATTAAATAACTGATAATATTTCATATGATAAAAATAACTATGCCTGGAACCTTTATTGCTCTCTAATTCTAGGTCATCAGGACCACTGGTTTCCTGAAAGGCCTGTATGGAGAGAATGAGATGAAGTCAGATAATGTTAAGGTAGGTTGTATAATCAGTATAATCAACTTGATTTTACTCACTCCAACTGATTTTCATCCTCTGTCCTAGTTTACATTCAGTACCAATTCATATTTTGTGATAATCTTCGTAAGGCTGAACAATATGATGAAAATATTTTATTACACTTTTTCTTACAGACATTGCCATTGCAATTTGATTGCAGCTGTGTTTTAATTTAAATGGCTTTAAAATATGATAGAGACTAATGCAAGGATCAGAACCAAATAAGAATTAAACATTTTTTCAAGATCTGTATTTTATATTTCTGAAAGAGCATAGAACACAGAACAACCAAAGATGCAATAATTTGTTTATTAATTGATGATGTTTAAACATTTTTTAAAAAACAATAAATTGGCCCCACCGTTTAACATCTTACACTTTGCAAGCTTTACTTGTGTTTTCTCACCTTGCTTTCTTGAGTCGGCCTGAGATGTCTGTGTGTAAAGGTAACCTTACACGGTGTCTAACATGTACTGGGTGAGAGGATCTGGCAGGACACGACTGAGGGCCTGTCAAGCTGTTAGAACCCAAGTCTGTTGTCCGAGAGTTGACCCCATATTACTACTGATAGCAAAGCGTTAGCCATCAGAGAAAAAGCTTAGATAAATGTTTGTGTCCAGTTAACTGACAGAGTATAAAACCATTATTAAAGTTAAGTTCTTTATTGTGTTTACTATTACAATTTTAGTCATGCACTATCATTGATGGCAAGTTTGCTGATGAGTGAAGGCATTTGTTGATACAGGAAAATTTTAGAAGAACATTGCACTAGTCAAGCCCAGAATAGAACCATATGTCAGCCTTTGTGTTGCTGAGCCAAAGGCAGAAGTCTCTGAATATATTTCTCAAATAGTAAAGAAAGACACATTGTTGACACTTTTAACCTGCACCTTTGGTTTGAAACTAAGATGATACTTTTTGTTAAGCGCAAATTAAGTGCAGTCAATAATACACAACCGACTTGAATATACATATAAAATACTACTACATTTAAAGAATAACTGAAGGAAGCCTGTATATGTTTTTTTTTCCTGCCTGCTGGCAGCACTTAAAGGGAAAGTATAACATTAAGTGGGAAAGTATAACATGTATGGCCTGTTCAGAAAAGGAGAGACTAGAGTCGCACACAAATAGTTACTGGGCCACTTATTTGGCTAAGTCGGATTGAATTCATTATCCAACAACTATATATGCTATGTAAAATTGTGTTGAATTGTGTTGAATTCTGCTAGGACACACAGTGTCTCGAGGGTTTTAATTATTCTGAACTGTGTTGGAAAATTCCCGTTGGAGTTACTTTATTTTCACAGCCATAGCCATGTCCCCTGTTGCCCCTGTGTGCTGGTTATCACAGCATCTAATATGTTTCTAGGATAAGGACTCCAAGATAGCCTTCCTCCAGAAAGCCATAGATGTGGTAATTTTGGTGACTAGCGAGCCCTTGGCAGTGAAGCCCGCGCGTATTGTGGCCGGCCAGGAGCCAGAGAAAACCAATGAGCTGCTGCAGGCCATCGCCAGGTGCTGCCTCAACAAGGTCTGTCATTTTGGAGGATTAAACACACACAGACTGACTTGGTGAAATTCCAAAATGTCACATTTCAATTTTCAAATTCATTAATTATGAATGTTGTCTATGTTATATTTGGGACACACATATATGGAATTTCATGAGAGGAAAATGTAGGGCAGTTTTTTTTCAAATCATAAGCACATACTCTTGGTAAAACTATGTGGCCCCCTCAGGGAGAACTTTGACATATTTAAATTGCACCCTGGAGATGAAGTGTTAGACGAGCTGGTGCCTGGGGGACAGCAGTGTTTTGATATTATACGATGGAGACCGTTCCTTGCACTGTGAATGAAATCCTGTCAAAATTTTTACATCATGACCTAACTGTCTTGAAGCCATCTTGTGACAATGGTAATGAAAACATTGAGTATTCATTACCGTTGTCCATACAAATAAGTAAGTGAATGTAATAAGTAGATTTCATTAGTTAAGTTAGTTGTTCATACATGTTTGTTGGCTGATAAATGCAGCCAAAATGGCGACTGGTTGTTAAGCTCTTTGTTTTTATTTATTTATTTGTTATTTTGTTAGATACCATTCCTCTTTAAACAACAGTCAAAATGGGTAATTAATTATTTTCTAAATTACTTTAAAGTCATTTTATAATAAGCTTTTTAACCCAGTTGTTGGACCAATTTTCATGTTTCTCATAAGAACAGGAGGAAGGGATTTTGACATTATTTGTAACAGTGAATTTTATCCATCGATATAATGGCTGTATTGAATTGAGTGGCTCTCCTGTAATTAATTTGTAGATTTCCAGTGATGATGCAGTAAAGCGAGTACTTGCAGGAGAAAAGGTGGACATTAAGACCAAAGCCAGCACCTCCAGGTCTCAGGACAAGGAGAACAGGGAAGGACGTGAGCGTCACTTGGATAGAGAAGTGAGTCGTCAGCCTTGTTTAGAGTGAGGCATTTTAAACATGTTACACCGTCCTGTCCTCCGTGTGGTGAGAAATATATTGTCCACATCAGCCTTAAGCTTTGCAAGCTGCAGCCTTAGTTTTAAAATAAACTAAATGATTGGTTTTCCAAGCATGTGTCTGTGGCACACATTCCATCATTGTCCTTTGTTTTGACATACTTTATATTTTAGGACAAGATAAAGATAACAGAGGGCAGTGGAAGTCGTGACCAGAAGGACCCGGACCAGCTTAAAGAGCAGGAAAGTCAACACAGAGACAGAGAGAAAGAGCACCATCGGGACAGAGAACGCGCTGACAAACGCCACCGCAGTGAACAGGACCAAGGCAAAGACCGCGACAAAGACAAGAGTCGAGACCGAGAAAGAGAGCGAGACAAGGATAGAGACAAGGGACGAGTCAAAGACAGGGACAAGGTGAAGGACAGAGAGAGGGATCGGGAGCGGGAAATGGGCAAAGAGAAGGGTAAAGAGCGAGACAAGACAAAGGAGAGGGATTCCCGGAGAGATTCGGAAAGAGACAAGGAAAAACGAAGAGACAAAGAGCGGGAAAAAGACAGGGAGCGTCACAAAGAGGGGGAAGAGAGGAACAAAAGTATAGTGAATTTCAGTAATAAGGTACACAAAACAAATCTACACATATCTTAGATGTGAGCAACAAATGACAGCATTTACATTTTATGTGCACTGTATGTTTGTGCTCAGACCAGAGTGTCAGAGGAACCAGAGCAAAAACCCAGCTCCCAGGAGCCCAGCATACCAGCTGAACCTGTACCTGTAAGTTTCATTTACACTTAATATTGATTTTCACATCTGCAATGATGGTTTGTCATTTATTTTCTAATGATGTTCCTCTTATTCTTCTAAGGTGCAAAAACCAACAGAAGAGGTATTTAATCCTGCAGCCAATAGGAAATTTGACTTGTGTACTTGTAGATTTATTAGAATGCTTTGGGGTGGCTGGCTGCTTGGTTTAGAGCTAATATGGGCTGTAGCATAAAAGATATGTTCTCTTTTTATTGAATGTATCTTCAGTTAAGTGTTAGAAAGCATAATGCTGTGCTCTTTGCTGTGTACAGCCTGCAGAAGCAGTTGAAAACCAGGTAAAAACGTATTTTGTTTTAATAGCAAAGATGATTTAATGCTTGTATTTTAGCATGATTATTGTTCATTAATGGCTCTACAGCAAATCATCTTATTACACTAACAATAGCTTAAGAAAGTGATGGGTGGTCATGCTTAGTATGATACATAGCCAAACATAAAAAGGCTTCCATAGCCTTTCCTGCTATTAGTTAGTGACATGGTCTTTTGGAGCTTACTATCCTCAAGTGGTATCTGTTTCCTGGTTGTCTGTTCTCTAGTCACAGTCCGACAGTCCAGCTAGAATACCTCGGCCTTCATCTGCCAAAGGGCAGAGACGGAGACCCAAAATTGGAGGTCAAGGTAACCCAACTCATTCTACAGCCAGCACTGTATTTTAATTACCTGTGACATTAATACACATCTCACAGAATTATTATAGACGTACAATATAATGTTAATATCTATGTTTTTACTCAAAATTATTATTGCATTTGTTTTCTGTCTACTCTTTTAACTGTCAAGTAAAATCACTGACTAGTTCCCTTTGAGGACGTGATTCATTAATACAATTGGCAGAAACAATGAATGTTTTGTCTAAATATTTTAAGTAGAATTCACTTCAACAAAGATTTTTCCTTTGTTCTCAACAGATGAATCTGACAGTGAGGGAGGTAAGTGTCCTGCCTTTTGCCGTTGCAAACAAGAGCATAGAATATTGACACAGGATTTTTTTTTCTGTGAATTGAACATCCACCTGATCTATAACTACATAAATGTAGCCAATCTGACTCACCTGAGTCACCTAGTGTTTAAGGACAATAGTATTCTGTTTTAAAGCATCTGAGTCAAGTCAAGCTTGTTTGTTTAGCCCAATCGAAGTTAGATTGTCACAGTTAGTACAGTAGCAACAGTACTTAACCTGCCAGGACTCTCCAAAGTGTATAGTGAATTTAAAAAAATGTCCTAAAAGTTAAAGTTTAAATTGATAGTGTTTTGTGTTTCCAATCATCAAGCTTTATGTTGTTTTAAATTCAAATTAGAAACCCTGCTGAGTGAGATCATTCATACATTCTTGCATCAGAAAACCTGTATGTTACCTAAAGCTAGGCTTAATGGCAGTTTGTGGTACTCTTACCAGCTGCAGGGGGTGACAGGGAGACTTCCCTGTCACTGTTCCACCACCAGGACATGTTTCGGGATTAAAGGGGCGTAACGTCATTGAATGATGGTGCCTGGCTGATGATTAGCCTTTGGTGTGCTCTGAAATGAATGTGATTCTGATAAACCAGTAATCACACCCAGTCTTATTTTTATAAGGGGTTCTTTTTGTTATTATGCAAGACACAATAGTATTTCACTGAGTGTAAAAGTGGCTTAGGTTACTATTGAAAGCGTATGAAGGTTTGCAGGGGTTTTTAAATAGAACATTTAAGTCATCTTTATTTTATGAGTTTAATGTGAGTTGAGAGTAAAAGGTATTAGTACATGCACTGACTTGTCACAGTGCTGTGTATTTATGCCTTGGCTTTCACCATGCTATGGAAAGATGCAAACTTCCTCTCTTATATTAACTACAAATCACTGTTGTCTTTTCACAGATGGAGATGCACCGTTAGCAGATGTTTCAGGTGTTTCAGTGCCATCTGACATGGCTTCTAGGTCTGTAACATCAACACTGTCATTCACTTCACCAAACACTTTGCTTAGGTTGCTGCAATTGGTGTACAGAGCACAAGTATGGAGGGCCCAACTACAGACTTGCAATCTTGTGCACTAAAGTAATATTATTAGAAGATATGTCATTAATACCTGTAGACAGGTTCTTGAGATAGGAGCAGAGAACTAGTTGGAGAGCTTGAGATCAGTGCTTTGCAGAAGGTACTAAAGAGGAAAATGGTACTAAGTTTGTAGGTGGGCAGAGAAGGCCTGGGAACAGGAGACATGGAAGACAAGTCTGAAGATATCTGGTGGCAGAATGGAGAGTGGCAGGAGATGGAATGTTCAAAGTAAACAGGGCTGACAGATTTACTTCATAAGCTTTTATTTTAAAATGATCATCCACTAGCAAAACAAAAAACACCATCCCTTATTTATCTGTCAAAGTGACCCGTACCTGGACAATTTTCATTGTAATGCAGCACTATACAGTACAAAGATTGCTTCGACCAGACCTTTTTGAAGTAATGTTAATTTGACTACTCCCTTGGTTAATTGTAGGCTCCCAGAGTTTATTCTAAAAGTTTTTATTTACTTATAATTGTTGTAGTTTTCTTCCTGAAACTACTCCAGAATCAGTAAATCTCTCAGTTCAATTATTGCCTGAATTTGGGTAATTGTGAATGTGCTGTTCTTTAACTGACAAATTGGCCAAATTGGTTGGGAAGCTGTGTTATTCCAGTGTTACTGTTTTTAATACTGTGAGCGTTTATTGTTCCAAGTGATGGTTATTATCCCAAAATCTAAGTGACTCAGTAAAGCTGCTGCAAAGTAGACATGTGGCAAATCTCGCTGCGCTGTTAACAGAGAATTAGCCCCTTGACTGCCTTTACTGACTTAGAAAAAACTTGCTTGTATAAAACAAAAACGTTTATGTGCGAACATGTTTAATTAGGCAATTTAAATGGCTTGATTCAAATAATACATACAGTCCCTCCTGTATGTACTGTATGCAGCAACAGACGTATGACACGGCCTAGCAGTGCTCGCCCTGCACCTCCTCGAGTCAAGAGACAGGAGAGTTACAGTGATGTGACCACAGCTGAGAGGTGACTTCACCACACACATACTCACTAATGTCAGAGTGCATATTTATACTGGCTTGGGCCAGTGCCTCTTTTTTGTGAATACATTCATAGTCATCATTCACAGTAAATGATTCCAGCAAAGGAATGAACACAGTGCACAAGCTGTAACTGTTTAATAACTGAGCCAATGGAGCAAGGTAATCCAGCCAGCCAGCAGTGCCCTAAAGATAGAATGTATCTCCCACATTGTATAACTAATACTTCTTCTGTTTGCTCAAGCTGTATGTCTTTCTGCAGACTGTCAAGTGCCAAGCCCTCAGCACTTGTCATCATAGATGGCAAGAAGCTATCAGAGGATGAAGATGAGCAATTTCTTGTGGAGGAAGCTACAGCTCTTCCCTCAGAAGCTCCTGAGATGGAAGTGGTGAGTGGACTGAAAAGTAATTAGTTTTAATATAAAAGAGGAAACATAATGTTAGATAGTTTTCTAACTTCTGTTCTGTTACAGGATCCTACACGAGAGCTAGACAGTGAAGAGAAACATGGTATGTTTTTTTTAGTTTTGTAAGGAGCGATATTGCCCAAACTCTGTGGTTTGAGGATTTCTCATCTCTCCTTCCTTTGTTTGTCTCACTGTAGGTGGTCTTGTGAAAAAGATCCTTGAGACCAAGAAAGACTATGAATTGTCACCATCCTCCACCAAAACTAAACAGCAGGTATGTTCAGTTATATTTGTAGTTCTTTTCCAAATCCAACAGAGGGCAGTATTAGCTTAATATGTTTCAGTTTATTGACCCAAAAGCCCATGTTAATCCTCCCCATCAGGTCTACCATCTATTCCTTCTAGTGTGTAAGATTGCCAGTATAAGTATTTTGACCCTATTATGCCCTCTGAAACAATGGTTATTATCAAACGAAAGGTATAAACAAATGGAGTGTGGAGTAGCACTGCCATGAAACCAAGAAGATATTCCTCTTCACTGAATCTGAAGGGCTGATAACCAGTCAAGTATGACCTCTAACAGACCACACACATCAAGATGTCTGGGGCAAAATGAGCTTATTTCCTGGGTTTGCTCAATAACATAAAAATGCAGTGTCTAAGATTTCTTTAGAGACTTCTTTGTTATGTACAGAATATCTCCTTTTCTGGTAACATACCTTTATAGCTATCTGGTAATCTGTTCCCACTTCTGCCATACATGTGAATTAAACAGAAAGCAGCACAACCCGATTATCAGCCATTTTTATTTTTTAGTCTTCCTTTTATGTGTCTCTAAAATGTATTTGGTTAAAAAAATCAGTTCAACTGGTAGATTAGCATTCTAGAAAGAATTTCCCTTGTCTCACATCAGTATGGGGTCCCAGTACATTGCATATATATTTGGAACTTGGCCATGTGACATGATCTTAACAATTAATTGTTTTCAAATCAAAATATCAGTTTAAAATAACAGTTAACTGAGTAAATATGCTACAGTTTAGGATGTGTGTTATGCAGCATTCATGCCTTGAGGTTTATGTTTATCATTTGGTCGTTGCAGTAATAGATATTCATATTTTTATGTTACATTTGAATATAGAGTTGTCAATATTTTGATTGCATCTCACGTGGTTATGCTTAATAATGTCTTAAATCCACAACCTGAATATAGAACTGAAATTTGATCGAAAACACTTTGAGAAATGAAATCACAACTGTGATATCTGTCTGTCTGAAACATACAGTTAAGTAAGCTAAGCATTGTTGTCATCAACCTGCACCATGCAGCAGCGATTGAGTCACTCATTCTTCCTCTGTGTTTAATGGCACTTTGCTTCCATAATGTTGTATTACTCCCTCCAATCTCCAGTCCTGCCTCCTCTTATTGTCACTGTCCCCTGCAAGAAATCTACCAAACTCAAGTAGTCTTCAAGTGCACATATGTCTTGCTCCAGTGGACATTTCATGTTCAAGTGAAAGTCAGATGCAAGACATTTTTACTTATGAAATGTGAATCATCAAATCTGATGTGTATTGAATTGGATCTGAATCATGTGCCTGTGAACATAGCCTCAGACTGGCTATTTCAAGGTGACACATTGCAGCTGCTCTTTTATTCCCTGCTGTCAGCGCATTTATTAGCCTGAGAGGGAGCAGTGCTTTTTTTATCATTATTTAGAGTGTGAGTCAGTGCGAAACTTATAGTTTGGTCTGTAGTCTATGGTGTGAGGTGGTGTACACTGACTGTCTGCTTTGGGTGGTCCTCGTCACCCAAGCATACTCTCCCTGCATCCCTTCATAGCTGACCACCCTGACTCTAATGGATGCACTGTTTTTGGACCGTCACTCATGCACAATGGCCCCTGATCTATCCCTTACTGACTGCAGCCTTGGACATCATCCGTCATACCTCACACCTGACGTTGTCCCAGCTCAAGTCTCCAGTAACCTGAAATGATAGGAAATTTATCTAAAAAAAAAAGAGATCATGCAAGTCCAATAAATGTACTACATAAAGAGGCACATACACATGCAAAACATCCAAAATAGCAGAGCTTCGTCTTTGTGTAACATGAGGAGAGGCTTTTAGAATTTATCCTAATTTTCTTAATGCCTTCTCCTCAGTTTTCTGCGGTTACAAACCTTCATTTCAGGATATCCTGTATGGTCTGCAGGGGCAGCTTAGAGCAGGTATGTCTGCACACAGGACCAGTCCAGTCTAACCCTCCGTCATTACTGGCCTTGCCTCGTCAGCTGTATAAAGGACTATAATGACTTCCTTCCTGACATGAAAGGGCGTAGACGTCAGCTTAATGGACTCGTCTTTTTTTTGTAATCATGGTAAAATAGGCAAGGGCAAAAATGTAAATATTGAGCTTCCTCATTCTGTGTGGTATGACAGGTTTGAAATTTCAGCTGCCACAATAAAATTTTTCCCAAAATTTTTGACACAGCTTCATAATCGTGTTCGTTTGTTTGTATTTTATGAAAATCCAGCCCCTAGTTATTTCCATTATAATTTCTGTGCTTTGTTACTCATATTCCTGACAGATGTAAATAGAGGGAATATTTGCACAATGGAATGATTGTGTTATGTCCTGTCCTGCCACTGTGTGTGTGTGTGAGAGAGAGAGTACGAGGTCTTTGCTGTATGTTTATGGGGATGACCTTTCTTCTGACCCCCTCGACGGCATTGTATATTATTTTAAGATACTTCTCTTTTTATTTAGATGGAATCTACCCCTAGCAGCAGCTGCGTTTTTCTAAGAATTTTTGTGTACTTTTTCCCCCCTTTCTTTTCCCCCATCAAATTAGCCTTGATGAAGGTTTGTAATGTATAAATAAACCTTTTGGCGTACAAATGGATGGCTGTCGAGTGAGAGGCATGGAGGAGAAGGGCCAGAATACTCTCTGCAGAATTGTCAAGAAAATAAATACCCCTCTCTGCAGACCTCTGCGTCTTCATAAACATCCAGCATTTTTTGTGGAAACATAAGGAAATGACCCTGTGGCATTCCATTAGTCATATTACTTTTGTAGAGGTCACATTAACTTGTTAGGAATTTGGTTTCTGAGAAGAACCTACCTGAAGCAGCCACAGTCTGTTATCAAGGCAGACATCAAACTTGACATCATATTAAAAGAAGCATGTTATTTTAAAAATTTAAAATTTCTCTCCTTGTGAGTATTTGAATGGTAAACTGATTTCTGACTTTTCTTTGGTCAGTTACTAAAGCCGTTGGTCTCTGGGGATGTTTCCTTTCAGTTAACCTCCTAGACCAGGGTGGAGATTCCAGTTGTCTCCCCAAGGAGCTACAGTGACCTTACAACAACATCCTGTAACCTCACAGGCAGTCCGCCTTTCTCCTCACCTCACTGACTCCAAGCTATTTTTATGATCTAGCAAGATTTTGAATGGTCTTCAATGAAAAAATGGCCAGGAAGCCCATAAATAATGCAATTCTTATCCAGTGCTTCGCTTCCTGGTTTGCATCTCAGATTTGCTGGGGAAATTTGCTGTAAAAATCATCAGTGTGTGTGTGTCACTGTCTTCAAATAGGCGTTTGCAGCCAGAAGCTCTGAAGTCTTCAATGATCGGTTACTTTGAAGAAGAAGGAAACAAAAAAAAAACTTTCCACTCTGTAGCAGGTGGTGACTTGAGAGGAATTCACTTGCAATAAAGATCATAAAGCTGGTTCTTCTTGATTGTGAGCATGGCAGCATAAATAAGATTTTTTTTTATTTTTTTACATGTCTGTCATCCTCTTGTTCCAACCAAATTTAAGGAATGAATTAAAAATAATGAGGCTGTTTGTCTGTATTGGAAGTTTATTTTTCGCAGCTACCCAACTAATGTGTCAATTTTTGTTTACCTAGTTAATGATACCTTCAAGCTTGCTCTGCCACTGACAGATCCTGTGCTGTCAAGCCATTTTTCCTTGTCAGAGGGTACTTTGAAGAATGTTTTCCTCTTCATCCAAGAAAGCACATTTCTTCACGTATTTCCTAATTAAGCTGATTTAGCATGTGATGACTGGGGGTGAATTTCACATTGTGCTTCTTTTGAACACATTCCAAGCAATGAGTTTGTTGTAAAATGTTATAAAAACTAACTCTCAGACATTTTTACTTTCCATTAACAAAATGAATCCTGATAAAATCAAGATTGGAAAATCCATGTATTTTCACAAGATTGCAGAATCTCAGTCTACAAGACAATACTGCTGATGACACACCAGACTAAACTGCCTTTTACTGGTCCACCTGCCCTTTCCAGCATCAGCCAAAGGCTCTGTCTTCTCCCTTGCCTTGAGCGTTCATCATGTCTGAGATAATGGGAAAACCTGCTCCCCTTCCTCCTCCTCTCTCACCTCCTACTCCTCTGTGGTCACTACATCTAAATATTGTTCTGTGATCTGGGTGAGAAAAAGGAAAACTAGGAGCACATAGGTCTCGTAGACCCGACAGGGACCTCCATAAAGCAGTGATTTATATCCACCTGGACAGAGTGCACACGAACCTGGGGTCATGTTTTCACGCCAAGTTTTTTATTTTCCAACGGAGAAGGGGAGGGTGAGGTAGCAAGAGGACAGCAAATAGAACGAAGCCATGGGTCCTGTCTAGGCTGCGCAGAGCAAACCGCAGCCAGGCAGGCCGAATGAGCCGTAAAGTGTTTGTCTAGCTGCAGGGTTCACAGCGCCCAGTGGAAAGCCACCCACCTTGTAGAAGGACCGCTGGGTCAAGGCATTTCAACCCTCACACTCTTGTGCTCCCACAAATGGGTAAAAAAGAACGAGGTTGTCAGAACGTTGTACTTCCTGAAAAAAACTTTATAGAAACTTTATAGAAAGTTTATAGAAACTTTATAGAAAAAAAAATCAAAGATGTTTGATTGCTGTTTCTGCGGTGTGGTTCAGTAGAGTCAAGCTGCCTTTTAAAATTGTAATTACGGAGCAGTTTGGTTTGTTTTAAGAAATGGATGATGAGGGAAATATTACAGTGGATGGCCTATCCAAGCAGGTTGTGTGACAGTTTGTGTGTTTTCAAGAGGAAGCTGCCATTAGCTCACATACTGTCACAGGGCTGATTTCTGCTGCCTCATGAGGGCAGGTGCTGCCATTGGTGGAGCCAAACAGCATAAAGACCTGAACTTGAAAGGACAAATAAGTGTAGTAGTTGTTACTCAATACTGTAGTAAAATAACCCCACTGCCACAGACTGTTACTAAAATAAACACGACTTAAAGACCAAGAGCGTGGGTGGAGGCTGTGTATGTGTGTGTCCACTATATGCTTCACCTGATCCTCTGCTTGATGTTTGTGTGTGGCTTCAGGGTTGCAATACTGAGTACTTTCACTTTACACACTCTCTCTCTTTCTCTCTCTCACTCACACACACACAGCCTAAGTAAAGCCCAGCTGAGCAAACATCCTCGGGTTTGCTCCCTGCCAAGGGAGGTCCTCCCCTGATACCTATCCCCTTCTTTGCACCATCAAGAGACTTGAGTGTAACTGGGATATAGCAACCTCCCCACCCCCACTGCTGTCCCCCCCGACCGCACACCATACACTGGAAGCCTTCACCAGCCCGCCAACCAGTCCTCCCGACGTTGGCCAACACAATTCAACCACACGTTTGATCTTTATATATATACGGCTAAGTTGGTAGAATTCCTGCCCAACACACTGTATTTAGCCTTGAAATCCCAAACCACTAAATACAGCCTTGCTCCAGTCGCTGGCAAAGGTGGGATTCCTAAAGAGGGTTTATTATGTTTTGGTCGAGGGACACACAAGTGATTTCTGTGTGTTTCGTGTATATTCCTACTGCTGTTTGACACAGTGGTGAGTGAGATTATATGCAAAAGTTAAGTTTCTTTCTTTGCCCAGCAAGACTTTAAAAATGAACGAAGGTTTCAATTTCCATAACTCAAGAATTGTATTTTTTCTGAGTTGACAGTACCATGTTTTATCTATCTCTCTTCTTCCAGAAATGGGTGTCTGATGCAGCGAGGAAGGAGGAGCGGGACATTGTGATAAGGGACATTGAGCGCGTACGCTCCTCCATCCAGACAGTGTGCCGGAACTCCCTGCCTTTGGGTAAGATCATGGACTACTTCCAGGAGGACAGGGACGCCATGCAGGCCGAATGGTACACATGGCAACAGGAGAACAAAGAGCTTGCACAGGCCTTGCTGGAAGAGCAGAGGTGAGTTGGCACTTACATGAGACTCTTCAACCTGTAGTATGTGATTCCAGTCCATTATATACATATATATATATATAGGAATATGACCAATGGGATAACAGAGCTTTGACGTGGCGTAACATACAGACGTAAACACAGTAAAGAGAAAGAGTACTGCTGCTGAAAGGGACTGCCACAGACAGAGTAAAAAAGAAATAATAATGGTTAGAAATAGTGGTGCCACGTTAGCAAACCGATGAGTAATGATTGACAACTCCTTGCCCGCCTCCCTGATGACCTATAAACTCGAGCAGTGTTGCGAACAACAATTGGACGGAGTCATACTTGTCGGGTGGTGACATGGTGACATCCTGAAGGACAAAATTATTGGGCACTCTGATGATCCTGGCGTCACTGAGTAACGCTTGGGTTTGTGTGAAGATGGATGGAGCTAGCTTAACAAAGGGTAATCAAGACACAGGTACTGGGGTTCCACAGTACTCATCCATTTTATTAAGCATAAAATATACCCAAACCTTACAAAGCCCAGTTGTATGGCTGCTACTTTACCATACATGTAGCCCAAACGTTACTAAGATGATGAGACAGACGTAAAGAGGAGCTTGAGGATCCATAGTGGGAATACGCATGACGTAATGACGTCTACTGTCATAAACAGGTAACGGATGTCTTAAGGGGCCATTCCCCCTTTTCGACTGTTACACCTGGCAGAAATTGAATATTCTACATATAAGTATGTCTGTATAAGTGTATGCAATCATTCTGGTATGTGAGGACCACAGTAGTTGGTTCCAATCTTCATTCTCATCATTGGATCATAAATTCTTACCCACTCAAATTTGAGTCAGCTTAGGAAGATGTCTCATTAACAACAAAGTGTTCCTCATGATATTTGTTGGACAGTTTTTCAACTCAATTTCAGCAATTCATTTTCTCTTCTTTGTTTATGTTTGTTTATGCTACAGAGCCACAGACCTGGCTTTGGACCCTCTCAAAGCAGAACTAGCTGGGCTGGAGCAGCAGATCAAGGACCAGCAGGACAAGATTTGTGCTGTAAGATTCAATATACTGAAGAATGAAGAGAAGATCCAAAAGATGGTAACAGGAATTAACTCTTTCAAAACCTGAAGTTAGAAACAAGGTCCAAATAAAATAATAAAAAAAAACTTTTATAAATGCACTGAAGTCTATTTTAGTCATGAACAGATTGTCTTATGGAGATCATAAGGCATGAGACCAAAACTTGGTTATTTTTCTGTCAGAACAGGAGGTGGACTTAGACAGATGAATATACAAATATATAAAACTGATCTTCCTGCTCTGCACACCATCCTAATCCCAACTGTCCCTCCTCTTCTATAATGGTGCCTTTGAGGAATGAGCCATTGCTCAGCTCATGAGAGTCAGACCAAATTGTTTTATTTAATGTTTGATATTGCATTCACACATTCAGATATAATTAGATCAGGTCTCAAAATGTACTTCCTCATTTTTGTAACTACCAAGTAAAAAAAAAAAAAAGAAAGTTTTGCGCAGAACACCTGACAACATTCTTCCTACTTGTGAGGAACGTTGTTTAGAGTTGACGCATACTTGTATTGTGGCTCCTCCATTGTTTTCAGTTATGCTCATCTGCTGCAGTGCAATTTGATTATAGCACTTCAAGAATTAAATGTAATTGTTGCACATTCAGTTGGTTGAAAACAGGAGACCAGTTAGGATACACTTTCTCTCTTGCCTGAGATTTGTGTTTATGTGGAGGGTCCAGAGGGACCGAGTTGACTGATAGGATTGTTGAATGACTGTGTTTTTCAACTTGTCCAGGGATCTTTTTCAACTTTATAATGATCTTTTTCTTTTCAATTTTCTTGTCAATCTGTTTCCCTGAAGCTCCCCCTCACTAAAAGGGAGGCTTTAGATCGCTCTCAGTAACATGTTTCTTTTGCTTACAACAACTTTATCTCTTGTCTTAAAAGAAAAACAATGCTCACCTATGGTTTATTGTATTCATGCTTCCATTTTCGAGGCACTGTTGCACTTTGATAAGTGAAATAAAAGGAAGAACTTTAAAAAAAAATTAAGTGAAAGCTTGTGGCAGCAAAACAGTGTTACATATTTTTCATTCTTCCCTTTCTGTCTTAGAAATATCCTATAAAACATTTCAAAGCTACAATAAATTTACACGTAGGGACAATGTAGGACAAGGGTCAATTTTCCTTGTAGTGAGCCTACAGGATACAGACACCATCAAAGAGGGACCTCTGGATTATTTGTACTATAGGTTTTGCCAAACTCATCCTCTTTTGGTCTGTAAGGACACAATGTTTGGTTACATGGCAACTTTTAGTATGTTAAATTAACTCTTTTTAGGTCTACGAAATGTGATATGAAAATCCATCTGAACCAATACCATAAGTAGGCTGATAACTGAAGTAAGAGTTTAGATAGAGATGGGAGACTGAAAGCAACCACTGTCCCAGTTTTCCATGTGTGCATGAAATACAAATGTTTCCTTGCATAGTGGCCTATCTCAGCCGAAACAACAATGTGGTTTACATTTTGTACATTGTTGTTAATGTTTCCACATGTGCAGTTGCTACCTCTGTTAGTTATACTGCAGAATAGCCTCACTAAGCACATAGACTGCCAGTGTTTAAAATTAAAGAAATGGAATAACTAAACATGCTGTGACATCCTGGTTAAACTGAGGAATGTAATTTTGTTTTTTGTGATGAGCAATAGCAGTCATTAGAACCACTGACATTTTAAATAGAACCAGAACAGTCAGTTTTCTGAAATTCAACAAACCTCTAAAAAGCTAATTTCATAGGTTTAGCCTAAACAAATAGCTTCAAAAAAGTGGCAGTGTGTATATCTACAATGGTGAAATCTTGCTTTTTGTTTAAGACCTGTTTACTTCAAAATGTACGGTCATTCAGTCCGATTTAATTCTATTGTCATATCAGTATTGTGTTGCGTTCATTAAATCTAAATGACCACATTCATCCATTGGGAAATCAAAATAAAAAAAATCCTGGTAAGCAGAAGTGGAAAAATTATTTACACTGTATACTATTTATCTTATAGTTTCTCCTTAAACTTTCTCCTTAAAAAACTGTATATTATGTATATGTGGAAATTGTATTACAGTTCAGATAAGTATATAATTTTGTAGTGGAGTAAAATAAATGTTGAAATTGGCATACGTATTTGTCTTTATTATTATTTTTTTTTTTTTAAAGAGTCGGCTG
This sequence comes from Brachirus orientalis, assembly GCA_016785285.1. NCBI lineage: Eukaryota > Metazoa > Chordata > Actinopteri > Pleuronectiformes > Soleidae > Brachirus > Brachirus orientalis. Next base: position 3,640,172 of record JAFBJR010000107.1, on the reverse strand, counting down.
AAAATAGTGATTGTTGCCCGTGCACAATAATGAGAGTTGCAGACTCAAGGTCAAATTAGCCTCATAATGTAAACTTAATGTGAAGTCCTGATTGCTTAAGTTATGTTATGAGCATAATGAAAAATGGCTGTAGTTTTCAATTTTCCTGCAGTAACCTTGTGGCGTCTGGTGCAGTCACACTCTCAAGGAGGCCCTTTTCCTTTAAAGTCCCACTCTGCCACTGCCAGAAGTAAAACATTTCACTTACTTTTTAAGGCCCTTAAGTAAAATTAGCAGCAACTTTTTTTTTCTCAAGCAAGCCATGAAACAGCTGCAACACACAAAAAACATATTAGGAGTCCCCCTTAACAGCTATTAAGTGAGATTTGGGCAGAACGTTTTTGATGCAATTTGAAGATTTAGCCGAAGGCCTCTTGAAGAATGCATGGACACCTGCTTTTAGGAAAGACGCCGGCACCAGCCTCAGCAGGTGGATTTAAGAAAAGGACTTCAGCCTAGTTCAAGGAACGCACAGCTCTATTTTTCACCTGCATGTACCTTTTGACTGTGTAGGTTCCACAATGAAGACATGACTTAAGACCTGGCTCCCTCTTCACTGCTAAAAAAAAGAAAAGAAACTTGATCGGTTTTAGTGGCCTTTGAATTTCACAATAGTTCATGCTGCTAATGAGTGAGTTCACCTTTTAATCTGCAGTTAGCCACTAATCCTCATGTCAGGTCAAACTGAAAGGCCTTGGATCTTCAAAAAGACCTTTACCTTGTGGAGACTTACTGTTAGGAGAGCAACAATATTCTGTGTTAATTAATTGGTTACAAGTTGTATGTTGATAGTTTTGATATTTTTTTGGATTTCCTTTTTATTCCTAATTTTCTTTTTACTATTTCAACTTTTTGCTGATGTAGCTAGTGAATTTTCTCTTTGTGTTTTGACTGATCCGATCTTATTCTGAATATTGCAGTAGCCTGATGTTCATATTGTCAGGTACTGAGATTGTTTGATTTTTAGTTTGTTTTCAAACATATACTAATTAATACTGTGTCACTAAATTGTTCCCTGCGACTCGCTTAGGGCTGCAGCTAACAACTATTAATCAGTCAATTATTTTCTCAATAAATGAGTACTTGTTTGGTCCATAAAATGCCAGAAAATGTTGATTGGAGTTTTCCAAACCTTGCAATGATGAGATTCTCAAATATCTAATTAAAATTACTATAATTATTACTTATTACTTTGTTATATGGTGCAAAGAAACAAAAAGTTGAAAAATCTGAACGCTTGTTTTAATTATTACAGAAATATTCAAACCAATTAATCGATTATAAAAATAGCTGATGATTAATTTCTTAACCAATTAATTGAGTACTTGGTCCATAAAATCTCAGAAATGTTTCCCAAACCTCGAAATGATGAGATTCTCAAAGGTCTGGTTTGTCCATAAATGAAAATTTCTCGTTTTATTTCTTTGGTATATGAGCAAAGAAACCAGTCAAAAAAATCTGAAGGCTTGTTTTAGTTATTACGTTAAACATTCAAACCAAATAATCAATTATCAAAATAACATGTTTACCAAGCTGGTCTTCAAGTGCCCAGTTCACCAGTGAGGACAGATGGAACTGTTGACCTGTCCATTTATTTTTACACCAGCAGCCAGGCCAGTCGGTGTCTATGGTTCACAGCATAGAGCCATGGCTGCATACCTCTCTGGTGTGCATTACCCACCCAGAGATGACTCACCACACTAACTATTTTTCTGCAGTTTCAGAGACCCCCGCATGCAACCAGCAGCTTAACAGGATCCTCAGTCTATGTGCACCAAGACACATGACATTTTTTGGATTATTATGGGCCTGCAACCTTCAAAATAACCTTAATAAATAACTTTACAAACATACCTATAATGTGTTCCCACTTCCTTTGTGCACTTTTCTCTAAAATATATGCCTTTTTACAGTTTACATGTGGAGTCTCACTTTTGTTGATTGTTGTTTGCCATTCAACAATTTTGAACTCTTTCTTACCCAACACATACTCGGTATGTTGTTCCTGACTATATTGTACTACATTCAGGTCATACATAAGACCTGCAGACTTATTTCTCCATGTGAACAGTATTCCTAAGATCTATCAACAACACAGATTAGCCATGACATTAAAACATTTTTCAATGAAATGATGTTTCATAGGTGATCCATATCATTTTTTTTCCCTTTCATATTCATTTTTGTAATTCATTTTCTACCTAGACTATTTAAAGAATAAACAGAGTGACAAATTCAGAATTTAATTGCAATGAAAGCATTAAAACCTTTGTACCCTTATATCCAGAACTATGTGAAAGTGTGGTTGCCATCTGTCTGTGTCTCAAACTTTGACTCTTACAAGCTTGGACTTAATACACCGAGTCCAAGCTTATAATCATACATTTCACACTTATTTTTATTTATTTAGTTTTAGTATTTAGTCATGTACTGTATGTGGCTAGAAACTGAAGTTGGTAAACTATTCTTTTCCCAGAGCAACATCTGCAGAGAAAATGAGTGATTTACATCAAGTCCATCACTTTATAACATACGTGTCAAACTCAAGGCCCGGGGGCCACATCCGGCCCGCCATACAACTGTATTCGGCCCTCAAGATAATATGTCTGTTCTGCTCCTCCACTGACACACATTAATACCATACATTAAGTTACCTCACCCAAATAAATAAATAAATGGCTAAGATACATGTGACTACAGGCATGTATGTGAAATACAGCAGAGGAAATCAGTTAAGTTGGATGGAAATTGCATTACTATGTATACAGTATATACCACTATATGGCTGATTTAAATGGAAAAATCACAAGTTATTTGCCCCATAATATTTACCACTATTCTGCATTAATGTTTTTTGAGCGTTCTGATACATACTGTAAATTTGAAACTGTCACCAAATGTTGATATTTATTGAATTTCTGATTTCTTTCTTTATCTATATGGTTTGTTCTGAATTGTACATTATTTGACCTCGTCTGGCCCTCAACATGGACACAGTTTTTCATTTTCGCCCCCTCTCGAATTGAGTTTGACACGCCCTCCTTTATTTTCTGCGGTGACGTCATTGTTGATAATGTGTTACTACCTCGTACAACCTCACGTGGGGAAAAACAAAAACAAAACAATACAAAACATTGAACTCTCCCTTTAATAACAGTTGTTGTGCAGTGAAAATGCTGTCAGTCCCCTTTAAATCCGTCTAGCTGAGCGCAGGCAGGAAGTGAGCCGCAGCACCCGGAGCGAAAACCATCATCATCGTCGTCGTCGTCGTCATCGACAGCAACACAGTCACGGTCTGTCTGTTTGTTTTGATGCTTCGTGTCTGATCTGGATCGGCTGCCGGTCGTGCTGAAGCCGCGGGGACGGCTGCTCATCGGGCTCCCGCCGGAGCTCCAGCTCGCAGGTTGACTGTGTGGTGTTGACCCAGGAGGAGCGTTATGGCTGACGGTGCTCCAGAGGCTCCAGAGGCTCAGGCCGATGCTGACGACCCGCCCAGAGTCAACTTCCCTCCGCTCATCACTGTCTCTGATCTGCCCAGTGCCACTGCTGCAGGTACTGAGTCATCGCTCTGTGTGTGTGTGTGTGTGTGTGTGTGTGTGTGTGTGTGTGTGTGTGTGTGTGTGCGTGCGTGCGTGCGTGTACCTGGTATAACTTATGTTGTGGGGACCTGAATCAGTTTACACTCTCACATTATGGGGACTTGTCTTCCTTATGGGGACGAAAATCAAGTCCCCATAACGTAAACCACTACATTTTAAGGTGAAGACATGTTTTAAAGGCTGAGATTAGGGTTAGGTTAGGGTTAGGGCACTAATAATTATGGTTAAGGTTAGAATAAGTCCCTAGGAAACGAATCTAAGTCAATGCAGTGTCCTCTGAAGTCATGAAAACCAGTGTGTGTGTCAGTCAGATGTGTAAAAAAAAAGGTGTGAAGATCCAGTTCACATTTCATTTTCCAGAGGTAAAACATAGTATCATTCAGGGACGTTTCCAAGGACTCTGGGGGCCCAGACATCAGGGGCCTTATTTGATGGGGTTTCACACTGTTGGTCTGTGTTGGTCCAGTTAAATGGGGTTATAACTAATGACAAATATTTTTGTTTATACTCTCTGTGTCCAAGAGGATGCGTCCAACGAGAACACTGTATTATAAAATATTAAGGGCATTTCAAAATAAATCACTAGGTCTGTGTATTGGCAAAGTTAGACATCATTTCAAAGTCACTCACATGAATTATTAACAATTATAAACAATTTCCTGCATTCACAATCATCCCGATAATGGAAATTCACCACAATCAAGTTACTGTGATAAAATCATAAATGGTACCGTCTCTAAGCATCTGTTTTCTGGGGCCCATTCTCAGCTCAGGGCCCCAGGCACTTGCTTGCTTCGCCTGACCAGTTGCTTCATATTGAAAGAAAATGGCTCTAATTGGTTGATTTTAAAAGGTAAAATAGTAAAAATAGTAATAAAAAAAAAATAGTAGGATATATACTGCACATACATGCAGTATATACACATACTACCTGCAGTAACTACTCAAGAAGCTGCTTGTTTACAGTGCAGACTCATTAGTTTACATACATACATTCATATGAATTGGTACAGGAGCTCTGTGGGAGCAGGAAGAATTACAGTTTTCCATAGCATTCGCTCACACTCTGTGAAATGCAGATATAGTAGTACTGAAATGAGGGATCGTCCACCAACATTCAGGCCTTGTGTGATTTTGTTTATGCAGTCTTCAATTTGGAAACAGTGGTGCTGAGGTGGCTGAAAAATCAATATGAAGCCATTAATAATTTAGCATGCATCAGCTTCTTAATTCTCGACGTAGGCCTCTGTATAGTATGATTTGTGTGATTTCTATACCTAAATCTCTGTCCTCATCAGGCCGTAACCTGAAGGAATGGCTACAGGAGCAGTTCTGTGACAAACCCCTGGAGCAGGATGACATGCGGCTCCACAACGCAGCCTATGTTGGAGATTTGGACACGCTTAGGAACCTGCTGCAAGAAGACAGCTTCAGACAGTAAGGCAAATAACAGAGTGTCCCCCAGAGAAACCTGTACCCTGTGTTATTTTTCCCTCAGTGGGCTCAGTGTACAGTTTGTATGCACACTGGTTGTTGAGTGTTGTAGCCTTCAGTTCCACAGCGTTCCTGTGTGGCGCTGAGTGGTTTGTGGTTTCTGTGCTCAGTGGGTTTCAGTCATTGGCCTGTTGAGTGATGTCACATTTTATTTGTATTTGTATTCTGTACCTCCTTATACATCCCTACCACAAAGCAGTCTTAATAACATGCACAACACAAGGCCAATGTTTTTGTCTTCATGTGCTTGTCACTACACAGAAGGTTCATCACTGTTTTAAGTCAGTGGCCACAGCAGGAAAAAAAAAAAAAAAAAAACACCCTCGCTTGAATTTTTGGCATTCAGATTGTCCACACAGAGACACCGGATCCTACCCACTGTGACACACACAGAATGACCTCATACCCACAGTGGTTAAGTGCAGCACTCAAACATACTTCTAATCTCCACACCCAGCCAACCCATTATTACTTGGTTAAACTAAAGTTCATATCTCTTTTACGTGGTGCACAGCGTGTTGTTTTTCCAGTAAAATAAGGGTTTGCCTGCCCTGTACACCACTGCATGGCTGATGGCAGTTTATTTTTTCCATTTAATTTTAGTAAATAAACGCGATACAAATCCAGTACGTCAGATCCACAATTTGACTGTTTTTTTTTCCTAAATCAATGTTAATCTAAAGTAAGTGAGCTGATTGCTAATATTAAATGCATTTTTTTCCCTTCCATCCGATGCACTATAGTTATTTAACTTTAACTTAATTTAGGGGGTTAAACAATTACTTAATGAAAAACATTTACTGTCTTCCTTTCACTGCACTTATATGTTTCAATTAAAAATCAACTATTTAAATATGAAATACATGAGACTGATGAAATACATGAAACCTAAATGTTGGCAAATAAACTTTAAAGGACATGCAACTACTGTATCGTTTAAAATGGGTACTGCGGGCCAAATTAAAACTAGTGGACAGCATTGTCCCCTCCTCCCCAGAGACTCAGAGACGTTGCCAGGTAGTTTGAGGAACCAATCCTGCATGAACACAACGATGGATCAGCAAGGAACTACACTTATATCCCTTCTCCACAACATAAACATGAACAGTATTTGGGGGCTGTAAATTACATTGATACCGTTAATATTAGTTAGTATTCCAGTTTAACATGTTACCTGTATCTCTGATGACATGTCATGGTCATTTACAACTAATACTGATTCCATTCTGTCTTTTGGTGTCAGGCGGATCAATGAGAAGTCAGTGTGGTGTTGTGGCTGTCTGCCCTGCACCCCTCTGCGGATCGCATCCACAGCGGGGCATGCGGCCTGCGTGGCTTATCTGATCGCCCAGGGAGCTGACGTGGACCTAGTTGATGTCAAAGGCCAAACAGCCCTCTATGTGGCTGTGGTTAACGGTCACTTGGACTGTGTCCGCATCCTCCTGGAAGCCGGAGCGGATCCCAACGGAAGCCGACACCACCGCAGCACCCCACTGTACCATGCTGCACGGGTGGGGAGGCTGGACATACTGCAGGAGCTCATCAGGTGGTTTGCCACTCAGTAAAATGTTATCTTTGTAATTTCAAATGGGTATTCATATGTATGCATCAAACATGTACATTTGACTCACCATATTAGTCATTTTAGATGAGTTTTCATTCATGTCATGTCTCATCGCGAGTATAACTGTTGGTGCCTGTCTGAAGAACTGGAATATGAATTAATGTGGAAGCGATCCATTTTTACTAAGATGAATGACATGTAGTGGTTCCCCTACGTAAATTAAACAGAAGAAAAATAGAAATATGACCAATAAAGCTCTCACCCTGCCACTCACTGGACATTTTCTCTTTTGCAGACCGCTGTGTGTAAATAGCCGATATGGCTGTGCATGAAAGTCCCAGTAGATCAGCAGTTTGTGAAATACTCAGATCAGCCCATCTGGCAACAACAACTATGTCTGAAAAATGAATCCTTTTAAAACGAAATCACAATTTGAAAAATTTCTCAGTTACCAAATTGCATAGGCTGCAGTTTAATTATTCTATTTCTGATTGTTCTGTCTTCTAAGGACATTATAGCCTTGCAGTGGAACAAAATAGAAGTTACAATATCTGTAGGAAAATCAAAATAAAATATTTTCCCCAATTTTTGAGCATTCAAAGTCACTTATATCACCTTTGTTTCTCATTCTGATGCCCAGTTTGAACCTCAGCAGACCTTCTTGTCCATGTCTACATGCCCAACAGTATTGAGCTGCTGCCATGTGATTGGCTGATTAGATATATGTGTATATTTGTGATATTTGCAGTTTAACAGATATGTAAAAATGAAGTTGCTGGTGAGTGTGTAGTTAACCAATCTGTTTTCCTTTGGGGAAAACTGAATGCATGGTTTCTCTCTCTGTCCAGGTTCAATGCCGATGTAGATATGGACCACCAGCTTGGTCCCCGGCTCCTCTTAAGTGCCCGCACCCTCAACACTTTGGTGGTGTGTCCTCTCTACATCAGCGCTGCCTACCACCACCTCCACTGTTTCCAGCTGCTCCTCCAGGCTGGCGCTCAGCCTGACTTCAACTACACCGGGCCTGTCTGCCACGAGGCTCTGACCCGCGGTCTGGCTTCCTGCCTGCTGGATGCTGTGCTGCGTCATGGATGTGAGGTGGCCTTTGTCCACCTGCTGCTGGACCATGGGGCCAACCCGGCTCTTGTGCCCTGGGATGAGTCAGATCTGGAGGCAACTAACCGCAGGAAGGTGGATCCCGAGGCCCTCAGGGTTTTCCTGGAGGCCAGGAGTGAGTAGAGATAATGTATTGGGAAAGGAATCTGTCATTATGCAGATACAGTATCTGTGTGCTGTACATTCTTTATCTTGAAGAAACTCAAATGCATTTAAGTCGAGTTTTTAATCAACGTTTTAATTGTACTAGTAAATAAAATAAAAAGTTCCATTATCAATCAATTTTACTTTAGCTAAAATATTGGTAACTTGAAAACCTGGTCTTTTCTGCAGCTAAATATGGAATGATTTATTCAGTAAAATTAAATCTTCTCCCACTAACGTTTTAAAAATCATCAATTTTAAAGACCCACCTCTTCACCGTGGCCCTCACTTCAGGGTGAGAATAGCCAACCCGGGCATATTTCTTTTTTAACATTTTCGATTTTTAACATTTTATTATTGAATATTTTACTGTTTTATTTTTATGTTTTATACCTAGTTGTGTGTGTTTCTGTATATATATATATATATAAACTTTTTAACATTTTCTAACATTTTACTGATCTGAAGTCTCACTGACATGACAGAGCAAATAACATGCCATTGTTATTTGTGACGCCTGTGGATTTCCTATCATGCAAAGTGAAAATGTCTCCTGTGGAAAAACGCTCGTCGTCAGTACAGTAGCTGTTAAAACGACAGCACCTTTCAGAGTCTTAAACAGGTAAAAACATTATAAAAGGATTTCAGCGCATGCATTTTCATTGTTTGCTGAAACTTAGATTAGCTCTTTAATGAATGTTTGAGTCAACACTGTCGTGGTGCAGCGATTACTCACAGTTCTCACTGTCACCTGTCGCTATAAAAGCTGAGAAGCTGGCATCAGCAGCATCACGTCTAACAAAGAAAAAAAGGGCCACACTTGGATAATTATGTGAATAATACGCTCTCCCTCTGTTGCAGCTGCTAATTAGCTCCTTTTCTTTTGCTTCTTCTATTGTCAGGATGTCCTCGTAGACTGACACACTTGTGTCGCATCAGGATCCGTAGGACACTGGGCAAAGGTCGTCTGAACCACATACCCTCGTTACCTCTTCCGGAACCCATCAAGAACTTCCTGCTTCACCAAAACTGACAAACTGTGCACATTCTTGTCTTGGACAGAGTTCATCCAACCAATCCCAAGACAAGGAAAACCCCGAAAGACTGAAAGACAAGACACATGGTAAAGCACTTTGTCAACCTAAATGACTAATTGTGTTTTATTTTATAATAGTAAGCAGTTATTATTGTTATTATTATTATTATTATTATTATTCAGGCTTTTTATTAAAGTCAGCACTTATGTGATACTCTTATCTCTCTGTTACTGTAATAATTTATTGAAATGCTTGTTAACTTATGAGAGACACCGTTATGTGTTCTGAATTATAAAAAAAATGTGTGTGTATCCTAATTGTTTGTCTTGTGATTTTCCGGATCATCAAAGTGTAATCCTGGTCCCGTTTAAAGTAATGTATTTCATCCTGACAGCCACAGTGAGAATATCATTTGGTTTGTGATTTACAAATGCCAGGTAATAAATATCAAGTTCAGAGGCAGAGGCACATTGTTCACATGCAGCTCCTTGGAGTCTTCATTTTTCTGTTTTCTGCAAAACATTCAGCATTCTTATCTTTACACTGCAGGTCATTTGTAAAAGTTCTCCCTTTTTTCTACTTATGCATTATGACTACATAGATTGGCAATGTAAGGGCTGAACTATGAACTACTAGTGTTCTGTACTTACATGGCTTCTTGTCTGATCCAATCAAAACAAGCAACAATAAAACAGATAAAATTTGAAATTCTACATATATTTAAGGAATAAAATGTTAAGCTTTATTTAGTGATCAAAGGTTCTGGATTCTGACTAAAATTAGAAGTAGAATTAAAAGTTCACATTTTGGGTCTAATAGGACGCAAGAATATGCGTCCTATCAAATATCATTTTTCAGGAGCATTTCTCTGTTAATGCAGACAAATCTCTCGAACCTTTATAAAATTCATTTATGATTTAAAAAAAAAAGAAAGAAAGAACAAGCTCTTATTTACCCCTTTCTCTAAAACTATGATTCATCATTTGTTCTGCAAATCTGTTGCACAGCTTTTCTTTTCCTCATATTCTTAATATTCACTATGTTGAGATGTCTGTGGATTTAGCTTTGGCTATTCTGTCCTTATTTCCATAAATGTAACCAGTTATTGTTATTGTTTGTTTTATTATTCCAAACTTCAGTATCATTAACAGAAAGCACAGACTTTACTCACCTTGCTTAGATCTGCTGTGGAGTAGAGCATGTCAGGCAATGTCATGTACAAATTCTCTGTTTCCAGATCTGTGGAGAAAAGAAATTAAAACTTGACTATACAATAAGTTCTGTCTGTTGGGTCAGAATATAAAGCTATTCTACATAACCTGATGGCTCTGGATGGTTAATAACATAATAGTTCAGACCCTAAACCGTTCAGAACCATTCAGAAGGAAGATAATGCATATAAAAGAAATATTCTGAGGCTTCACAAACCAAATAATGTTTATTTTAAACAGGTCCTTCCAATAAACCCTCGTAAATGTTTCACACTGGACCGTTAAACGTTACTATCATTTTCCTCTCATGCCTGCTCTCTTGCTGTTGTCTTAATTCTCCCTGAAATTGGGATGTTGTCCAAAGGAAGTCGGGAAATTAACTACAGTTATTTAGAATTTCTGGATGGGGGTTTTGTGATTGTTATGAACTGATAAATGACCCAGGATGTAATGATGGTTGAGAAAACCACACTGTGGTAAAAGCCCAACTGGCCCAGTGGAGAATGCAGAGCCTGGGAACCCAGAGTGGGAGCAGTGGGGAGCATAGCAACAGGGGAAGATGAGGGCTCAGTCAAAAAAGTAAGTGGTGTTAGACCTGAGAAGATGAGCTGCAAGCTTTCTGCACAGCTCGTGGATGAAATTAAAGGGATGTTTTTTTTTATCTTTACCTTGTCAGAGGTGGGGCAGTCTATAATGCAGGCAAAAAGACAACTGTCACATGAAGGCTCTAGATGGCACTGTCTTCCTTCCAAGCATGGCAGACATCTCAGTGTCTTCCAGTGTCTCTCCCTCTGTTCCCCTTTCTTTTGTTCCTTACCTCATTTTCATCTCTACTTTTATTGGTCTTTCTTTGTTGTTGTCATTCTTTTATTTCTTTGGATCCTCTCCTTCTGTTCCCCCTTTAACCTCTGCTGAGTTTGGTACAGAGGATTCGGCTGTGGACCTCAGTGTGTGTCATCAAGAGCCTCATCCCTTCAGATCTCATTAAAGCAACTCTTTCATTAGCAGAACACACAGAGAAACACTGAATGAGCTCCTTTGCAACAGTGCAGAGTGAAGCGGAGATTTGGACAGTTGGGTAAACCACTACCTTCCTGTGGGGAGTTTCCACTGCCACAGGACTCTCTTTCAAGTCGAACTTATTTTATGTTACAGTTTGTTTAGAAGAACAACCTACTATAGTTGTTGTGCACAGTATACTACAAGAATGTTGCAGAGATTTTACACAAAGAGTTTTATTACAATGTGAAATATGAGTGCAGAGGTGAAGCAAACTTGTGTAAAGTCAAGGCACCCTTTTTTTTAAAGCACATAAAGTTCACTTTTACACATTAAATTCTCAATGTGAAGGCAACTCCTAAATCCTGATGAGCTAATAGTATTTACACCCTCTAGCAATGCTGTTTGGTCTTTTGTTTGCAACAGAAGAGCATCTGAAATGGTAAAAAAAAAATGGTCCATTTCCTTAGACGATCATTGTGAGCCTGGAAAAGCTGAATGGTGTTGTTCATTCCTGAGTTTATTTGTACCACAAACTGCAATCAAAAGTCTCAACAACCCCCGCTAATACCACCGCAGTGTTCCGCCTCAACTGGGGACCAGCATTCAAAGGGATGTTAAATGCTGCACAGCTTGTTTCATGACATGACCAAAGCTTTTAGACAGGGATTAAGGTTGTTTCCATGGATGTGGTGTTTTCACATAAACTTCTCTTGGTGTGTGCGTGCATTTCAGTGTCACGTGTGTGGTAGAGTGGCTTGTGTAACATGTATGAAATCCCTGTTTTAGTAAAAGATGCGGTGAACTATGTGTTTGTTTAGATAAAGCCTCACCTGTAACTTGTTAGGCAGTTCCACCACAAACACTTTGCGTATACCTCTTTATCAGGCTGCCTGCTCTCCTGCACTTGCACTGGCGAGTAGCCTGTTTGGTAATTGCCATGCACTTTAATTTGAATGATCTCATTCCCAAAGCTTTCCGGAACTGTTTCCTCCATTGACTACATTGCAGTGTGTTTACCACTTACACACACACGGACATGTAGATACACAAACACACGCAGGTATTTTGCCTCTGATCCAGTGAAATTAGAGCTTGATCAGGTTCAAGCTCTCATGTTGTTGCCACACAGCAAGAGAGTAATTCGTTAAAACATAACGCTGCTTAATGTGACTCACAGAGATCACATGAAACTGAGTTTGTCGTGTAGTGGGCCAAGAAAAGCACCAACCTTTTCCAACTGAGCTCATAACAAATCGATTGAACAGGAAATCTGGGGTGTTGGTGAAAGCGCCTGTAAACATTGATCATTTTTCACTTTCGTGTCATACTATAACCCAGCACATGTGAATTACAACTGCACATCCGGATGAGCTTCTCCTCTAATAAGGTCCTCTTGCTCTATAAACTACTCAGTCAGTGCTCTGGTACAACACACACAGGGAATTCCTTCAGCTTTATTGATATAATTAAGGAGTATATGGTTGGAAATATTGGAAGAATCTTTACTTATAAAAGTGTGTTTCAATTAAAAACCTCAGAGCAACTTAATGAGGCTTAATTTGACTGTTTTCCAAAGGAGCCAGCAGTTGTGAAATGTGGCAGGAGCAGGAAGGATGTGAAGTGATTGCTTCTGTAATTACTGTCACAGTCTGTAACTTGGTTCTTACACTTAATTAGTTCCCTCTCATTTGAGTGATGTTTGGGTATTTCGTGTGTAGCCGACTACAGCTTGATCTGCCTTTCGTGAACAATGAGGCTGTAGAAACTGAAGAGAAAAGTCTGTGAACAGCTGTGTGAAGTTTGAAGGGACAAAAATGACATATTGCATTAAAATAATACTATCCATATGAATGCTTTAGTGGTGGTGATTAGTAATCGCAAGTGGATTCTGGACCAAGGTGGAATGCCGATCCATTGTTTTTGGCTGGTTCTTTTCTTTCCCTCTATATATTAATATATTAACTGCTCACAGTTCACAGTTACAGACCATTTACAAATAATGCACTTTAATCTACAATAGTAGTTCTGGTAATGTTCATTGTCCCCATACTTTGGTCCTTTTTGACAACTATTGGCTGGATTACTTACGGTCCACAAATATGTCTACCTTCTCACCTTAATCCCCATCATCATACAAAAGTTCGGTTTGCCGTCAGCATTTGCTCCTTGTGGCAAGAACCAGCATAAGCAGTTTGTAAAGTGACACAAACTCCTTTTTCTGGTTTGAAAGTGAGGAAAAATTGTTCTGGGAGTACTTCATAGGCAGACATGATTTTATTAAGTGAGCCTTTATCTAAGTGCCCAGAATCAGTTATCTCTTTGTATCCAAGTGAGCATCTATTGGTTTGTGTATGGCAAAGCCAGCTCTGACTATGGATCAGTACGTCTACACCAATGACACACAGAAGTGATGATAAACCTGTTTGTTAGTAATCTGCTGTCATCTAATGTGAAGGAATGTGAAAAATCAACCATTAGTCTGCCGCATAGCAAAAAGTTTAGTAGAACTGCTGTGTTATATTGATATTATTCTGGGTATCTGAGTTGAGAGCCTGAGGATCAGTTAATGGCAGCATGACAATGTCCATTACACCAAACTACCCATGTTTAATTGCTTCCTTAGTGCTGGAGCGCTCATGGGAAGGATTTTCCGCCACTGAGGAGTGAGTGGGGGGGTGTCTTGGATGGGGAACAAAGCCACAGAGCTGTCGTGGATGGTAAGATTTGAGGGACTGTGGGTTGGGGGTTGGGGTGGGTATGTGGGTTGTGGGGTCCCCTCCCCCCCTCCTCATCTCGCCCCTGCTTCTCGCCCCCCTCACAAAACGAACCAACAACTATTGGGCCGCTTCCCAAACCGCTGTCTGACAACAACATGGGTGAGAAGAAAGCCCAGTTAAACAGAGAAGAGGAGAAAAGGAAGAGAGTCATTCGGTGGTCACCACTGTGGGAATGTTGGAAACTGCACTTTCCTGAGGCCTTGGGAATCCCACACCAGAGCTGGAACCTGCGGGCATGGAAAACGGGGGCCTGCCTCCCATGAGAGTGGAGATGTCATATGAAGAACAACATCACTTGGTGTGGGGCAGCTGGCAGTGACGTACTCTCTTTATCGTGCATAAAAAAACATATCTACTATGAATCCGAGGTTGCATGAGGCACAGAGGTTCGGGACACAGTGGCAAAGTGGCCAACTGTACTGATATACCGAAAGTGATGTATGGTGCCATGAGGCCATTGAGGCCCAGTCTTGTGGAATGTGGGTTACCCCTGTGTTAAATGTCTAAAGGGATAGTTCAGGTGTTTTTGAAGTGAGGTTATGAGAGGTACTGACGCGTATGGTGCTTTCACTCGGCTCTACCCGACTTGACTCTACGGTTTGGTGTCAGGCATGTCATTTTCCATTGTTTTATACATGACTTTTGGCAGTGCTATCACTCAATACACCAGACTCCTCTGTTAAATACTGAGATTATCAAAATTTCCTTGTTAAAACCAGTTTTTGTGATTATTAAGTCTTTTTAACTGAAGTCTGGCATTGTTCAGTTTGGTTCTTGCATCAAGGGACTCTACCAGTGACAAAACTGGTCTGATCAATCAGAGGCCAGCAGCGTGTTGATGAATATGAATATTATTTTTGATTTACTACATGTAACACGTAACACATATCATCAAGATACTGTATATTTTGTACATATTTTGTAAAGTGGGCTTTTTTGTTATGTTTTTCTTTGTGTCCCCATTGACAGACATGTTTTCAGTGAGTGTGAGCGTCCATGTTTCAGGCACGTTCTCAGTGCCTTTCCAGTAACTTTAATGTTACATTTGTTACATTTATTAGGATGTTTTGTGATTAATCCAATGGCAAATAAAGAGGACTCTGTGCCAAATATAGACTAATGTACCTGCAATGTGTAGCATTAACTCTAGCATTAACTAGCATTAACAATTACTCAGCATTAACTCTTACTCTTGTACTTACTCAAAAGCAGCAGGATTCATATATACCAAGGGATCAATAGGGGGCTCAGTGTTCAACTTTGTTCCAGTGCTGTGTGGAGCAAATGGTATTTATGCTGAAATTTGAAAGCTCCACAGAGTATTGACCTTTGCTTTTACACTTGGCAAGTGGCTGAGTGAATCTGGCATCATTGCCTTTTTTCAGAAAAAAATTACAATTACTGTTGGTCACAATTTGACGCAACTGACTCCTTCCCTCTACTTACATGAGATCCAGATCCTGCAATTGCTCTCTGTTGTTTCAGGGTCATCTGTCTCTCTGTGTCTCTCACCTTCTGTGTCTCTTTTACAGTGAAATAACAATAACAAATAACAAAATATTACAGGCAAAAACATTAGGATAATCAAACAAATGAGCTCATAAATCCTGCAAGCATTGAAAACCATGATCAAAATAAAAAAGGAGAATGTAATACTGATGTTAAATAGAGACTGGCCTTCAGTACATGCATGTGTGTCCTTCAACCACATCAAATCAACCATTTCCTCCTCTGATGAGAAGCTTCCCAGGTCTGTTGCAAAGAGCAAGGAGAGCTAAAAAAATAGAGAAAAACAAAGTTTCTATCTTGGTTAAGTACTTTAATACAACAAGTTTTAATGTAATATGGCCACAAGAATTATTGTGTCTGTACTTGGGCAGACATGGCTGCACAAAGAAACTATTGTTATCCTCACTTGCTATGCAGATTGTATTAAGAAGGATCTGAGCCATTCTAGCAGTATTTAGCTCTTGATATAGATACAAGATGATATGATGTGCACTGGGAATAGAGTGTAGGGATGAGTGCAGCATTGCGTGACCGTGAAGCCAACATCCTGTCCTCAGTGAATTCCATAGAGGAGCGTGCGGCTCTTTTGGTTTCCGATGCTTTTTCTAGAGTCCAAGTGAATGATGTGTGTTTGTGTGTGTGTGTGTGTGTGTGTGTTGAACAGAAAATAGATGATTTATGTTTCTTGAAGTTATCTTTTGTACTGTAACATTCCATTGAGACTATAGAGGCTTACGAGTTTGGCATTAAAGAAAAGGCACAGTATTTTGTCTTTTTACCGATTTGGAGGAACTGATGTAAATGTTTATTTTGCGATTAAACTAGAGTTTGTCTGTTACTTGAATTGGATATTTTTTTTTACAAAGTCATATAGGTAGAAGAATTGCAGTTAGCCTCACAAAATAGTCCAGCCTAACTAAGACAAAGAAAAGGCAGATTTAAGTCAACGAGAAACGAACTTTAGCAATACTGCAGATACAATTGAACCCTTCTACTGATGAAAATTAAAAAGCAAGAAAATATTTAACATGCATACAAATAAAGGAGAAAAATAAATAAATAAATAAAACATTCAAGATGACTGAATACCAGATACCAGACACGTTGACTCAAGAGGCAGAGTTCCACTCAAATTGAATACAGATTTTAACTAAGCCTCTAAATTGGTAAAATAACTTGCACATAAACATATGTTTCTAAGTATACTTCAGACATTATATTCATATATATCGTAGACATTGTGATTTATCTAAATGTTTCCATCACAATTTGATATATCCATATTGGTATTTGTTTGAAATGAAAGCATGATGAATAATGACAGAATAATGTTGTTTGATGGGAATGAAATAATATTAAAGCATTAAAAGGTCTGATTTCTGAAAAGAATCACGAACCGAACAAACAAGTGGCTCGCATGAAAGCAGATCCACTGCTGATAGTTGGTGTATGATTACAGGAGCATAAAGACAGGGTTTCGAGAGACAGAACTTGTGCTGCTCTGCTTCTCTCTGGGCTGAGTTATCTGTGATGTGTCCTCTCTTGTGGTCTGAGAGCCAAGCAGCCATCAGCAGAACCCATCTCTTTAATCAGCCCACTGGAGGAGGTGCTGAAGGACGCTCTGTTGACCACAGCATGCCTCCTCTCTTATTTTCTCACCCACTGGCACGCCCGCTCTGTGGAAGAGTCCTGAGGTTTGTAAGTCAGTGACAGGTGGACAGGTGGTTCTTCAAGAGCACAAGCCGGAGCCTCGAGACCTTGTGGCTGCTTTGCAGCTAAAAATATGAAGGGAACCCACTCCAGCGCAGATATGTGCTGTGGTTGTGTGAGTAAGCAACACTTGCATTTATAATCTTTACATTGCAGTGTTTTTATGTTAAAGTATACCCTCTCATTTTTCTTTCTTTCTTTTTTGTTTCTTTTGGAACATCTGGTATCAGCTCTTCTGGGAAAACCCAGATGAAATGTCATATTAAATATTCAATTGTGAGAACTTCAAAGTGCCTTTGAGACTTATTGCACAACAGCAAATTTAACAAAAGAAAGAAAAAACGAACACACACATGCAAAACCTAAATCCATTAACATTATGAAAAACATTGCACAATTATCCCAATTATTCATTTCTTTTTAAATCTTGCATTCGTTATTGACTCCATATGTGGCAGCCACCTTTACAGAATGACATGATGTGACATGTGCTGGGCCTGTCCAACTAACTGTTTTTCAATGTGTTTGTAATGATTTCATAGCATTTTTTTTAAATGCACTTGTCAGGGTTGCACAACATTATCTTGCTGTATTTTATGCAATCACAAAAAGCATATTCTATTCTATTCTATTCTATTCTATTCTATTCTATTCTATTCTATTCTATTCTATTCTATTCTATTCTATTCTATTCTGTATCTGAGATAAATGAATGACAATTTAAAATAAATGTGTCATCCCCTGAAACACCACCAAGCTGTAGATTCAAATTCATATACAAGACACACAGATGAATCAAAATACGGTAATGAAAAATATGGATATAGATATGTAGGATAATCCAAGTCCTCAACCCTTTTAATTACCAGCAAACAAGTGAATCCCAATCAATATTTAAGTGTACATTTATCAAGTATGTATGTTTTAATTTATAGGTGACAATGTCTTTACAAATCTAACTCAAAGTGTAATGAATTGAAGCAACATGACAAGGACACAGAGTGATTTCCACCAAAACCGACTGAGATCAGACACTAAAAATAATTTATCTGCAAAACATTAAGATTTGAAGTGTTTATTTCTTCATCTTCTTTCAGTTTGTGTCTGCTAAAAGTGTTTTAGTGTATGTTGAATTGGTATGTAGCTGTACTGTATTGGTGTGTAAGCACATTTGGTCTTTGGTGGAAGAGAGATGTAAGAAAGAGTCCTGCTCTGGTGTCTTTTTTCTTAACATAAAACAGGAAAACCTCAGATTTGTCACGGCTCACATCCACGTGGTAATAACTACGGCAACAGTCGTCAAATGTCTACAGTGTAAAACTCTGATTGTTTACATCAGACAGGAAGTTGCTGATAGTGTGTCTACAGAATTATGAAGGTTTGAGTGTGTGTGTGTTTGTGTTTGTGTGTGTGTGTGTTCTTGTACTTGTTATTACTTGGTTTTAGGGTTAGGGTTAGAATTGGGTTTAGTTTAGGGTTAGAGTAAGAGTTAGGGTAGTTGTGCCCTAATGCATTCCCTAGCTAGGGAATGCATTATGTCTATGAGGGTCCTCACTTTGATAGAAGCGCAAAGGTGTGTGTGTTTGTGTGTGTGTTTGTGTGTGTGTTTGTGTGTGTGTTTGTGTGCGTATGTGTTAACATGCAGCATGACAAACTCTCTCTTTTCTGTCGGTTTGTTTGATGGACAGCCATGTTTGTATGCATGTGTATGCTGTGTTTGTGTTTGTGTGCGTGTTCACTCTGTCAGATGTATTCCACATGTGGATGCAGGTCTCAGCCCGTACACACTTCCTTTTCTCTCCACCACATTTGAGCGATATACTGTTTGTTCAATTGCTTGTGTTTGCATTTTCAAATTACTGACGTTCCGCATGGGTGGAATTATATTTGCAGATAAAGCTAAATGTGTCCAAAATTACAAGAAGTGATTGTTCACAAGTGTTCTATTTTTTCTGCATGCAATAATCTGCTTGCACTGGATTGTTGTTAATTAACAGCAACAAGTGTCTGTATACTTGTAGTAAAACTCTATACTGTACCCATAATGCATTCCCTAGCCCCTTACCTAACCTTAACCATTTAAGGTTAGGGTATCCATAAAACAGATGTTTTTCATTGTAATCCTTATTGAGAGCACATATAATAAAATAATAAAAAACTAATTGTTAATAAATATCTGACTATATTGTGTTTTCAATTTATTCAGAAATAATATTGATTATTGTGTTTTCTAAGCTTCTCAAAATGTATGCTAAATGCTGAATACACTAATACATTTTTCCCCATATGGTTCTACACTTTGTTTTCCAGACTCTGAGATAAAGATGATGAAAGTGAAATTGATAAATTAAGGATTTGTCTGTGGGATCTCTCCCAGTCAGTTTGGAAAAAAATACACAGCTGCAAACACACCACAACATACAAAACACACACACACACACACACACACACACACACACACACACACACACACACACACACAAGTCCTCTCCTAAGTCCCCCTCTAAATTAAAAAAAGAACTTCGACCAAAAAATGTAATTCCTCACAACACTGGAGGCAAAATGTGATGGCCAATTAAAAAACAAGATCTACACCACACAACATGGCAAAACATCATCACTCACCATGGCTGTAAAACCTCATCTAGCTGTGGCTTCTTGTTTTATATTTACCGCCCTGTCTATATGCATTCCAGTTTTCTTCACTAGAGAAGGAAACAAGCAACAAGCTCATTTTAACAAACACATTTTGGGGTCTCTGTCGAAAAATATGGATAATCAATCTTTCCCAGGACAGAGAGGGAGATTTTCTCAGGGTTGGTATCACCACTTCTCCCTCATTTAACTAAATGAGGCACTGAGGTGTGCAATGCAAAGCCAAGGTGCCATAATGTTTCTTATAGATACTGTGATTGAATTTGCTGTATAATTTTGCTCCAGATCACTTTTGACTGTGTAATAGATTTAAAACTTGATAAAGCCTAACCAAAGAAGATAAAAATATTAACCATTCTATTATCTGACACAAGAATGAGACATTAAAAATATTATCTTTCAACCTACTTTCTTTAATAGTAAATAATAATTCCAATAAAGAAAGTTTCTGAAATTAAGGCAGTAGATTAGTCATTAATTTGCAGCTACATGAGAAACATGCCAGGAATTTATAAAAACAAAAAACAAAAAAAACAATCCTGGGTTAGATCTACAGCATACTATGTCCAAAGTAGTAGCCTTTGGAATTTGGAATTTGTTAATTACATTGTTACAAATTGCCATTTGGATTTGTTTGGATTTGTTGGATTTGTTCAGCCGAGCCTCGTTCATGCTCTGAGTCCTGAAATCAAAAACCTTTTCGAATGTACAATGTAGTTGTAGCGGCCTCTTAAAAATGAAATATACTGTAGGAAAAAAACGTTGAATATTATGCACAGGTTGTTAAAATTGTGTTTTTGGATCATGACCTTCCATCCTTAGCCCTTCCCACTACATGAGCATGGACAGAAACACTCAGTTCATACAAGACATAAGAACCAAAACCATCTCTCATCTCTGAACAGCTCCAGCCATTTTAGCCATTTTAACACTCGTTTCATCGTGTTGATTCTCCGACTCTCTCTCTTTGTAGTTGACACATGTGCATATATCATCCTGATAGAACAGCCAATAGGAGCACAGATTACCCTAGGATTGGCCAAGCAAGATTTCTACAAATCTTTGTTTATTCTATACTGTTTATTCTCAAATCACTTGACTGACATTGTGCTGAAAGGTTATTATGAAATACTTGCTCATTCATTTCAAGCTTTAAGTTCTGTAATCCATTCTGTAATACAGTACGTGTTAGCGGTAACATATTGTACAAGAACGCACTTGCTACATACCTTACATATCCTCTATTTAGCTGCAGACCTTTGAGAACCATTGTAGTATAGCATAATCAAATGAAAGGCTCAGTGCACAATAGCTACACTTTAAAAAAGAGGCAAAATGTCCTCCATGTATTGCATTTTCTTTTTTTATATACTGTATATCAACATCTGAAATAAATGTTTGATGTCCACAAATTACATTTAGTTCAACATCTGTAAAGTTTGAGGAGAATAAATGTGGCCCCTCAGGAGAAGACATGGACTGTCCCTCTACACACACAAATATAAAAAAAAAAGTCCTTGCATGAAACATGCATCCTGTGAACATGCATGACGTGACCCTGCAGTATATATGACTCACATGTACATGACTCACTACATGAATAACACTCAAGTGACTACGTTGAAAATAATTCGGGACCATTCTCTGTTTACAAAGAGTGACAGGAACAGATACACACAGACTTTGGTTCCGAGGTCTTCGATCCAAACAGTATGATGATTAGTGTAATGCGTCAGATTGTTTTCTTGATTTGTTCATTTAACGATGCGGACCTGTCATATGGATGTTAGGTTAAGTTGGGGAGGCTTTGAAATCTGAAAAGAAACATTAAATCAGAAATGAAATATTGGATCATCAAATATTTACAGATACATATTCTGATGCTATTTAGTTACAATAAAAAAAGCTAAATTTATTAAAAGTAAAATCAATGATAAGGCAGAGTTTCTTCCATGATAGTGTTTTATCTGTTAAAATAGATATGATAAAAAGTATCTCATATATGGAGTACCTCACAGTTAAATTTTTCAAAAACCATTATCAAACCTTTACAGATATTATGGTTATTTATATGTGTGTTAAAATACCATGTGGTGCAACCATTTGACCACAAACATGTCTTTAAAATGATTCCAAATCTATTCAATTATTTTCTGCATGACTGGCAAACTTCGACATCATGTGAAAACTAAAAAAGATACATTTTGATTTTATTAGTGATAGATATTCAGTCTGTGTACGCAACATGCCTATTGTGTAAAAGTGTAGAAGTGGTCACTTCAAAATCCTTACACTTTATTATCCCAGGAGGAGATGTTGTGGCCATTGCTCCTGAGAGCTTATCGATCAGCTCGTCACGTTGCCATTTGAGGTTGCATCAAGGACCGCTGAGTTTCGAACCTGAGCATCACTCACTCCTCTCCTCTCCTTGCCTCCTCTCCTAGCATCCTATCCCCTGGTCTAATTCAAAGCATCTTGTGGCGCCTCCCCCCCCCCCGGGGGGTGAGCGGGGGGGGGGGGGGGGGGGGGGGGGGGGGGGACTGCAATTGAGAGAAGGATGTGGCTGAGGCAAATAAAAGAATCATAACAACAGGATCAAAGCAGTCCTGAAAATCTATTCCGTCTGGACATGGCGGCTTTTGCATGAAACAAAGGAAGTCAAAGACAAGACAGACAGGGCAACGCACAGAAAAGGAAGGAAGGGATCAAAGAAAAGAAGAGGGGAAAGAAGGGGAAGAAAGGCTGAGTCCTGAACTCTGTATCTCATGCAGAGGGTCATCGTCAGCACGTGCTGCTGTTTGATTGATGCCCTGCTCTGATATTCCAGCTCCTTTATGTGTCTCGGACTCTTTTTTGAATGCTGATCACACCCACCCTCTCTCTGCCTGTGCTTTCGATCAAACAGCTGTGTCAAGACTTATCCATAACTCTGAGCAGTCATGTTGCCTTTTATATTCTTAACTTAATACTTCACATGTCAGTTTACTGGTTCTCTGTGTGACGGAGAGCTGGAAATAAGAGAAAACAAAGGAAACCAGCTGGCCTCAAACATTTAAAATATTCGGTTACACCAAATCTTGAGAATTTAATGTTAACACAGAGAAGTTTATTTTCATGTTTGTATCTTCATAGATTCATGAGTTTGGTTCTGCTTATGACTGATGAGCTGTCACAGTCTTACAATTATACATATTGGTGTTTTTGCCTCTTTTTCTTTTGCTAATTAGCAGTTACATTAAATTTAGATTCTCCAAAAGGCTTTTGCTTTGTGGACACATTATTATATGACTGTACATGTTCACATACTGTACAGAAGATGCACATACTCGTACAAGATGTTTTGTGATGCGTGTTGATTTTTTTGTCTTTGTTTAGTATTCTTTTCACATGTAGAAGCTGTAGAAGTCACACGTAGAAGCTGGATTTGCTAGCAATGTAAAGAAAACATGCACACACATAAATCTACACAGATCTTCAGTGATAATCATTCATAGTGCTCAATAGTATATCATTACTGAAAACAATTAATGGTCTGTACTTATATAGTGTTGTACTTTTTGAGTGTTGAGTTTTACTCACCCATTCACTCACACATTCACAGCACATCTGTATGTGTTATTATTCGATCACACATCTGCACATCCGCACGTCCACCTGGAGCAATTTGGGGTTAAATGCCTTGCCCACGGACACATTGGCGTGGCAGCCCATGGCCAAGAGAAAAGGAATTGGAGGGTCAATGATTCAAATCCCGGTGAAGGTCAAGAGCTTGGGTTCCTGAGCAATCCCCATTGCGCCATGGGCACAGATAAGTGCTGCCCACTGCTCCTTTGTTCACTACTAAAAGGATGAGTTAAATGCAGAGATCAAATTCACCATCACTATCTGGTATGTGTGGAAAAAATAACTAATTCTATTCTATAGATTAGAGGAGCCAGGGATGGAACCCCTACCTTTGGTTTGGAAAATAACCTTTACTCTTTTATTTTACACTTGTGGTTCTGCAACTTATGCATGATGACACTAAAAGTAAGTGAAAACAAGTTTCTGCATCTGGTCTTACAGATTGAAGCTCAGATGTTGTGTCGTGGTGCCGTTCTTCCCCTGAGCCCCTCACTGTTTCATCTCCCTCAGGTTGGAACAAGAGTTCTACGAAAAGTTAAAAAAAAAGATGAAATAGGAGGGAAAAAAAACTGTCAGCACAATCTGCCTTGTGCACGAACTGCATATTTTGATCATGATGCATTGATCTACACAATTCACATGGTGCTGCTGACATTTTACACTCAATTTACAATAGGTTAGGAATCTGACATGAAAGAGGAAAGAAAATTATGGACAGACACAGGGCAAAAACAAAACAAAACAGCATAGCGGCTCACACTGGGTACTCCCAACTGAAATGTGCACTCAGCTTTAAACAACATAAAAGAAAAATCAGGATTTTACATGGAACCACAACATGACTAGTATTTGCACCCCACCCCCTGCTTCCCCAGTCATGCACTTCCCCAGAGGAAAGGAAAATGTGGATTCTCAGAAGTATTATTCTGAATAAATACACACACTCTGAACAAAAGTGAGAAATACATATTCCAGATCTCTCTAAGACGCCTCACATTTGGGTCCAGGCCTTTTTGTTTGACTTGACTGAGCAGTTCCTTAGGGATTGGCAGGTTTACAGTTTCGGGGGGGGTTAAATGAGGCTGCTGGGACATTGGGGTGTTTGCTGTGTAAAGAGCCACCTCTTGAAAGTCTCTCTAAAACAAAGAAGTTGGTGTGTGACAGTTCAGTGGAAGCGTCCAAGTCACTGTATAGGCCTTTGTAATCACCACAAAAGAACATACCAGCAGACTAAGTCCATAACTCATCCACACAAACAAACTCTGATGTTGGTAAATGAGGCCGAACTCCAACCCCTGAAGGGTGAGACTTGGCTTTTGTGGCGTAGCTTGATGAAGGTAAACAATGCAGCTGTGAGCTGATGAGAGGACAGGACGGGAAACTGAAAAAGTGGCAGAACGCTTCATCTGACCGAGACTGGCGTGAAGCTTCCAATCAATGCACCATTGATGGGAAATGTGTTGAGAAATTAGTTTTTATGGCGAAAATTCACTGGTCATGTCCCACATGAGCCGCTTGGTATTTGTGCAAATTTCCTTGTTGCAATTGCGAAAGTGATGACAAACGTTTGGGTTGATTTCTTAAATGAAAGCTGCTGGGCGTTATTTTCAATCACTTGTCCTAATCTCGTCCACAGAGACAATATGTGAACAATTATATTACACACAATCTTAATTTAAAAAATCTGCCAGCTGTTAAATGGGGGGAGGTAGTTTGTGCACAAATAAATCAGGTAATCAATATGAAATTTGTAAATATATTACAAAGACAAAGCCTCTTTCCGGTAATTGTGTGTCATTACATGTTCGCTCCTCACATACTGATACCAGATCTTGGGTGGCCGATAAATTTCGACAATGGTGTTGTGTTATGAGACCCCCTGGTTTTGGTCTAAACTTATCAGCGTACGGTTTGACGTGGCTGCCAGAGACCTCACAGACTGAACTTTTAAGACACGAGAAACATGGAGGCCTGAGGAAAAACCTTGGCCAAGGCCATCCATGACAGCTGGCATGCCACATGGCCTAAAATAATACACAGTCTGTCCCTCCTGACAGCCATCAGTACACACTCGTACAGTCACGGCAGGAGAAGAACACACGCTTGCCCTGACATCTCCAGACAGCGAAAAATAAACAGACAGATGGAAAAGGAGGATGCATAATGAATACCAGTAGTCTGGTGAGAAAGGAAAGCTGAGCTGCTTCATCATACACAATGTTGTCTAGTCTGGGTGTCATTGTGTAATAAAGATCTTGCTTACTCTTCTCAGACTGGACTCTCGCATGTGCATGCTCCCTTAGTGTCACTGGAGAGTTAGCGCCAAGACCATGAAAGCTCTTGCCGCAGGTCATTAAAATACCTTTGAGAATATGGGATGCTTATCAAATAATATGAACCACATTGCTCCACTTTTCACCATGTGTAAATGGTGGAGTGGATGTGGGATTGGGGTCGATATCTCTACCTTTTCAAGAGCTCTTTGAAGTCTACGCCTTGAAACAAACGCCTGGGAAAGTGGAAAACTTTATACATAAGTACATTAAAGCACTGGCTTCTGTAAAGGTCATGAACTCAAATGTTTCTTAGACTGAAAAAAACCCAGTATAGTGTATGGGGAAAATATATTGCAAATGTATAGGCAAATGTGTTCTTGTGTAAAAACAGCTGTGAACACATGTGGTAGCTTACGTTTCCTTCTGTCTTTGTCATTGTTTGTTGTTTTGTTTCGGCCTGTAAAAATACCAATCGTTGTCTCTTCATTAAATATGAGGATGGACTCTTGCAAGAGGAATTTTTTCCATCGTGCTCTTTTTTTCCGGCCTCCAAATGCCCTGATTTAAAGAGAAAGGAAAAAATGGAATTCCATCAGTGGGAAAAAAAGGAAACTGCCAAAGTCACTTTGTCAAAAATTTTTTGTCATAATTGTGCTGCACAACTATGATAATTTGACAAATTTTCTTTTGTAACTTCAATTGAAAAATGTATTCCTCTTCCTTATGTGTTGCTATATCATTTATGGTACCATCAAACCTTTTACCACCAATTGATTTTTTTTAAATAAGCAGCACACATTTGGACAGATGTCTTCTCCTTTTCGTGAGTGCTTGAGAGGTTTTGTGAATTAAATTTGAAGAGCAACATTTTATCATTGCTTCGTAATCATTTGAATAACCATCAGCTGCTTGACAACTGGCTGATTAAGAATTCCCTGATTTATTTTGTGTAAATCCTGACCATTACCATCTGACACTGCTTCAATTTCGCTCTCCAAAAGCAATCATCTTCACTGGTCAAATGTTTGATGGCTGCTTTTTTTTGACTGAATTAAAAGGTAATATCCAATACAATCAGGGTATGAATGTGTCTTTTTTTTTCTCCCTTCCCAAGTCTATGTCTGCTTCCTTCCATTCTCTCTCTCCCTCTGTCCTCATTTTGCAGGCTGCAGGATCCAGATCCAGTTTTGATGATGTTATTATTAATATTATCAGTAACAATAATACTGCTGTCATTATTACTATGCTCTAATTAAAACTTCATCAGTATATTTTCTTATCAATAATGTTTGCTGCTGCTTGTATAAATGACACCGTAGTTCTATAAACATGACATAACTGACTCTAAACTTGATACAACTGTTGTATATTTGCTCCTGGTCTCTCTCTTCTGTCTCTCCCTCACCTCCCTCGTTTCCTTTCTCTCCCCCCTATTTTCATAACAGATAATGTAATAAATATATATGATTATTTAATTATGTATCAATAAATGCACAACCCATCCCTGAGGACACCACACATTATCCACAGTACCAGTCTTCCTCTTTCCCTTTCTCCCTTTCTGTCCCCCACCTCTCCTCTGTCCCCCATTTTCCTCTCACCCCAACCGGTCGAGGCAGATGACCGCACATCTTTGAGTCTGGTTCTGTCAGAGATTTCTTCCTGTTAAAAGGGAGTTTTTTCTCTCCACTGATGCCTAGTGCTTGCTCATTGTGTGAACTGTTGGGTTTCTTTTGGCCTTATTATGTACAGTGCCTTGAGATAATGTATGTTGCGCTATACAAATAAAATTGAATTGAATTGAATTGAATTTATAAAGCACATTCAAAAACAACAGCTGTACAGTGGTATTAAAAGAAATGAATAAACAGATCAAAAACAAACTAATAAATAAAAGTAAAAAACACATAAGTGAACATGACATTTCACCCAACAATGCAGAACAACAGACTTACATCGTCTCAAATGCAAAGGAGAACATGTGGGTCTTTAAAAGAGATTTCAAATTTGACAGTGAAGGGGCTGGTCTAACGTGTAATGATAGTCCATTACACAACTTAGGGGCTGTAACTGCGAACGCCCAATCCCCTCTGAGCTTCAGTTGTCATTTAGGTACAACTAAGAGAAGCTGATCAGCTGATCTTAGAGACCACAGAGGCACATATGGCTGCAGCGGGTCAGAGAGGTAAGTCAGAGCAAGACCATTTGTACAGACATTTGTACACAAATAAAAGGATTTTAAAATCCACTCTGTAATGCCGTTGACCCATTAACTAGCTCTTAGACTGTGTTCCTTTAACATATTTCACTGTAACTGAAATATGCTTTATCGAAGAAAGAAAAGTGAATTTCATCAATAATGCTGTGAATAAATTACATACTATATTCCAAAAGATGGTTTTCATATAAGAGTGTCCCATTTGGCTTTTCTGCTGTGCACATTAGAGACCCTGTGCCTGTTGTTTGACTCATGCTCTGCTCTGGATGCTGAGTTTAGTGCAGTTTAATCAAATATTGAGTAAACAGGTCTGGGCTGCAGTAGCCTCAAGTTGCTGTCTGTCTTTGACATTTTCCTCTGACGTTCTTGAGTCACCTCGTCTCGGAATTCCTCCTGCATAGCTCACACTCCTCTGCTTTGAGCCAAGCCGGATCCCCCGAGGCCCATCTTCAGGAGGAAATTATTTTTCATTGCCCCCAAAACACTGAATCTTGCCAGTTTGGCACAGTCCACCTAATGCACGTCTTCAGGTGCTGAGGCCGAGCTTCCTCCTGCCCATGAGAGGGCAACTAAAGAGGTCAGGCCTTCAAGAAAGAGGGTCACAACCCGAGCATCGGTCCCCCATCACCCTGATGCTCCTGTGCCTTTGTTTCCCTCATAGCCCAAGGCTATAATCTTTCTAATACAGTAGCAGCATCCATTCTGTCATCACTGTGTCCCAGCAGGAACTCTTGTCAAGCTCCATGTAAGATTTGTTTCATTTCAAAAAGGAAGCACTGGGGTTTCACTGTCAAACAAAAGTTTTGTGTTACATTATTATACTTTGTGTTCTTAGTGGTTGGCTTTGGAGACTGGGACACTCTGACCAAAAATGTTTCTCTTCAAACAATCTGAAGCGATGGAAAATACATTTTTGTCATTGTTGTGGCTCCTCTTATGAGCCACATTTAAAACGTTTGTTTTTGAACATTTTTGCTGTTGCTGACTTATATTCTGTTTGATGTTAATCCAATAAATGAGAGGGTTTGGGTTCCCACTCCAATCCACTATGTGACTTTGGCCTGTAGAATGCAGTGACTCATCACATTGGCTAGATGGCTCCAGTGTTTCAGGTGACTCAGCAGGAAATCCACTGCCACTATTGATTACAGTGCTTATATGTGTTCCGAAAAACATGTGTTTTGCTCATTTTCACAAGAAAAGGGGAGAACTGACTTTGTCCCAGGAGACGGAGGAGATAAACGAAGTGAGCAGAGAGAAGTGGAGCTGAACACAGCTTCTGTTAACATGTTCAGAAGTGTTGTACAACAGTAAGCATAAGATGAGAACATGGATTCTGATAGCATTTAACATATAAACAATACGGTAATGGTATACTAATAATCTTTATAACAGGAAAGCAATATTACTACAGTAATTACCATTAATAGCTTCTTCATTACAGTGGAAGTTATTATTTGAAGATTTTCATGTGTAATAGCAATTCTAATTACCATTTTTTTTACCTGAATATTACTTTAACATATTAAAGTTTATACTATACTTCATACTATATACTATTTCCTAATCACCACCACTGGATACTGCATTAGAAGTAAGATGGATATACCATATTACCTCCGTTTACATGATTGTTAACATACTATTTCTTGTTGCTGTTTTGTAATGCAAAGTGTTCCCTTCATAACAATCTCATTTGCACAATAAATACAAAGCTATAACCAGTGGCATGTGGGCTGTTTGGACTCTTTTGTATACCAAAATTAAACAATATTGACCTACTAACACAGTCTCGGTAAGCATCACCTCAGGTCTGGTTTATCTTATCGGTATCCTACAAAAACAAGCTTATTCTGTGAGGGCAAAGCTATGTACCAGACTATTGCTTGGCTGGGAGAAGTGACTTTTTGTTGTCTAGTCATCATTCAGAGGTTGGCAGTCAGTCAGAGAAATATAATGTATAATATCCATATCATTAATGGACATTTAAAGGGAGAAAATACTGAGCTTCGGCAAATCCATACCATTGCAATTACAAACTTTGATATTGTTGTGTTCTATAGCTGCTATGAAGAGTCAGATTGAATTTTGGATCCATCACTGTTCTATGAGAGTTAGACCTTTTGTATGAAGAGAGAAAAATGACCAATGAGATGAAGGAAAACCTCTGTGAAGCCAGGGCTAAATCTCCTACTGTATCTGGCAAAACGGAAAAAAAGCCTTTAATCACTGGCTGTTTTTTGACACAGTCTTTGTCCCTCATTTTTTGTATCCCATGTATCCCTGTCTTCTTTTGTTTCATTTTCTATTTTTTTGTCTTTTTTTCCTCATTCTTCCCTCCCCATATCCTCATCTTATTATGGCAGGCAAAATACAATGCGTCAATGAGACTCATGGATACACTTTCCAGCTCCTGGGAATCCAATTTCCTGTTTCAGCTCCTGTCAGCTGATTGGTTTTAGGTTAAACAGTCTGTAACTCATAATCTTTTTATTTTCCAAATCATTGTCTTTCTCTCTCCCGAGTTTTCATTGCCTTTTGCTCTCCATTGTCTAGGTAAAATGTTCCAAGGTCTACTCAGGATATAAGTGTCCTTATAAAAGTGTCCTTGGCAAACGTTAAAGCAGACAGAAAATAGCTACCTACCTACATGACGAGTCCTTCAGTCCTTCTTAGAGCTGTTGGAAATGTTGGAAATAAGGTTTAAAAAAACTGAGAAAAAAATGCATTAATCCTTTGAAGAAGTAAAGCTTCTTCTCAGATGTTTTCAAACACTGTACTTTCTATGTTGCCTAAGAGGAGTCATTTAAATTTAGATGTAATAGGCCGCTACCAACTGCCATTTACATTGTATCAGTTTGACTTTAGACATGCACAAACTGAAGAATATACCACAACTACTTTTTACTGAGACATAAAACAGATCTGTCTTCATCCTGCAGCATCTTCTGGAGACTTTCCTTTGCTCACCAACTGGAGGCTTTGAGTGAAAGAAGATCTCTGTGGAATCAGCTCAGACTTGGAAGGGTAACATTTTCTTAACTCTATATATCTGAGGATTTGCTGAGCACACATTCACCTGGAAGCCAAACAATACAACCAACATGTATTAATGCTGTTTCTGCAGACCCTGGAGGCAAATAATAATCTACTGTTACACTACACTCAACTTTTATTTGCAATGAATGTGCTGTCTTTACGTGTAGTATGCAACACTAACTTAAAGGTACCAGAAAACAAATCATTGCAAATTAAAAGTGTGCATGTATATATAAAAAACAGACGTTATTTATATGTCCAGGAGAAGAAGGACATTTTTTACTTTCTCTTTACCTACAGACATACACTTTGAACTACTTTCTGCCACATCTGCTCTATTACTGCACTGAGGATGTGCTTTTAGTAATTTTGAACTTGTAATTGAGCACAGGAAATTATAACCAGGACACCCTGAAATTGAGGAAAAGTTTAAATTAAAAAGTGAGGCATACAGCGTTCAGATGGGTTTGTGTTGGGGACAACCCCATTTGCAGCTTATACGAGGTCCGTCTACTTTATATTTACATTGGAAACATTTGTTTCCTGACATCCTTTCAGGCTGAAGCCTTTAAAAGCAATAGTTTGACACACTTGTTTACTTCCTTGTAGGGATTTTGTTGAGAAGTTAAATACCACACTAATTTCTATACAGTAAACAAGAAAATGATGCTAACAGATGTTTAGCTTAGGGGAAAACAGACTGAGCCCCAAAAGAAACAAAATCACCCACCACCAGCACCTCTAAAGCTCTCTGATTAACATACTGTGTTTTCTTTGACAAATCTGTGCAAAAATGGGCAACAATCGCAGTTTGGGGGGCTTAATGCTTTAGGGAATAACTAAATTACTTCTGGGTCCATTGCAGCAACTACCTAGAGTCTTATCCTCACTGGGAGGCACAACAACAGACTTGAAAAGGATCAGAAATTGCCTGCATTACTGCTTTTACTTTTAGAGCTGTTTGTCTGTTTTAAAATCACACAGGCCTCATTGATAATGTGTGTTGCGTGATGGTAGGATTTGGTGCAGGCCATGGGGAACGCAGTGGGTGAGCCTTCTCCCCATACTACAACTGTCAACTGGCAAATCAGCGTCTTGTGAAAACCAGACATTTAATTGTTTTCAGATGCTGGAGCTTTTGAGTGTGAGCAATGTGTGACATTGTTCCGTTCAAAGGTTGGATTAATACACTGCTGTTGATGAGATTAGAAAAGCCCTTGCTTGAGATCTGAATGAATGCGTGGCAGATCAGCCTGAAGTTAAATCGTAACAGGGAAGAATTAGTTTGAAGTGTTTGTATTTAAGTAAAGTAAATATAAGTTGGATTTACCTCATCTTAATAGCAATGTTACATGTCAAGTGCACAAAGACCATGCTTTTAAAAAGTTGTTAGATGTGGTGGCGTTTAGAATCCACCCATCTGTTTTGGGTCACACGGGGGTGAACTGAATTTTCATGCAAAATCATCACCATCAGGAAAAAAAAAAAAATTCCAAGATGGATAAATTTTGCCAACAATTTCACAATGAATGCAGAAGACTTAGATGATTAACAGATGATTAGGTAATAATTTCCACGGAAAACTGGCTTTCAGCGTTGTAAGTAAAGAACAGTTTCCATTCATCTGCCTTTGATCTGGTTATATTAAAACAATAAATGCTCACCATCTCTCACCGCAGGAGACTACTGTGAATATGAGACTCAGCTGAAAACGGCAAGACTTAGATGTACAGCAATTGAATGAAAACCAATCATGAGAATCATGTCTCATTTTTGCTGTGACAGGAAACTCTATCACCACCTCTGCGTCCGCTCAAGCATTTGGTGGATGACTCAAAATATCAGTCCATCATTTTGTGATTGTTCCCCAGTCAGTCTCCAGTTTTACCTCCAAGCTTGACCACTGTGATCGAGCTGCTGTGGATTTCTCATATTACAGACTCTGACCACTGAGTGACCAGCTGTGCTCTCCAGTGCAGTTGTGACTCCTTTCGGTTATGCAGGTTTGGCTCAATCATGCCATCAGCTTAGGAAAAAATAATGGAGCTGTCATTATTTTTTCAGATGGGCCCAGTTGTTTAACAACCTAACCTTTTGCACACCCACTTTCTTCCCTCTGTCTATATGTTTAACAAGAAGAAGAACTTCCTCCTGGAAGAGATGGTTTTGTCATATGCCAGTTAAACTGTACATTACCTGCATCCCTCTTCCTCTGTGACACAAAATGACTTCAATGAATACTTTTACAGCTGCATCGCTGTAATTATTGTAAAAAGGCAAAGATTGGAAAAGAAATTAAGCGAAATGTATTTTCTGTTGCCAAGCCATAGCATCACACTATACTTCCAGTGAGTAAATACTGTACGGTCGATTACAAGATACAACTACTTTATGTTGTTATTGTTTTTTTAATTGTAATTTAAATAAATTAATACGTTTTAAAAAATGTATTAAAATGTGGTAAACTTTTTTCATATTTCAAATGTATTTTGACAACAGCAGAATAACTATTTAACAATTGGCTCATTTAATACATTCTATGCCAGCATAATGCTGAGGTCAGATTGTGCACTTTAAAAATTATTACATGTCTACAAATCCACATATTGTGTCACTTCAGTGATGTTGAAGAGCTCTCTGCATGTGCAAAAGTGTAAACAAACCTGATGGTGAAATAAAAGAGGACTGACGCAGAGTCCAACCTGTGCTATTCTCACAACCCAACACAGAAAGTATCATCTGCATCACTTTAGATGCCATTAATTTTTATTTACAGTCTTCGGTGCTGGTGTCGTCCAGCTCTGCCCCATGATCATCCCCTCTTCTTCATCACGTAGGTCATGATGATTGGTCAGGTAGGTGACATGTCTGGCAGCCACACCAGGGCACGACGTAAATTTATGGCTCTGTGATTGCCTAATTTGATACGGGGACCTGTGTGACAGGCCAAAATATTGTGAAGGCTGTAGCTATGTATTTTGTAGAGCTTGTGCCTTTCTGCCTGGCTGCTACTCAGCACAAAGAGCATGCAAAGTGCAGTGTTGTGAAGTGAAGTTATATTTGCTAAAACATTATCAGGATAATTAAGGTAGGACACAACTGCAAACACCATGGTCACTTGCTGCATTCTTGTCATTAAGGAAAGGATCAGTCCCATCACAGATGTAGACACAGCATCTGTTAATAGAGGGGACACATTAATCTGCAAAGAGGAAGGGAGATAATTGGATTATAAGATAACTACCCAGTTAACTATAGAATCAAATTAGAGATGCTCCCTGTTTGCATTCTTTGTTTTGTCCCTCTGGTCTCTATGTGTTCAAGGACTCATTCACCTTCTGTGCTCTGTGTTCTATAACTCCAATAAGGCTTTTAAGTCACTATAGTCTACCCAAAGCTCGACCTGTGAATATTGTCCTAAGTGTGTCTGTCTTAAAAGACAGTTCCTCTTCATCCCCAAATGAAATCTTAGCTCCGTTTTCTCAAACATGAAGGAGAAAAGACTGAAGAGGTTTTTATTTAGATGATGTGAAAATGTGCCACACATCACTGACCTGAAGAACAGGGTGAGGACAAAGAGAGATGAAGACAACTGGTGTGAAGAACAAAGCCAGCAGCTGGTCTTTAGGGGCTGTGTGTCCAGCACCAGCATGTCTACAGTGACCTAAGATGCCCTTACGCCTGTTAAGACCATCTTCAGTGTATCATCCGTGTGTGTGTGTGTGTAAACTTATATCTGTTACCTCTTTAGGACTTTTTCTGGTATAAACACTGGCCTTGTCAGGACCAGTAGTCCTCATGTAGGTACATCCCAGTAGATACCTGATTGCAGGTGAAGCCTGTGAACTTCTGTTTGCAAACCAACAAAGTAGCACCAGCCAAACTTGGAATCTTGAGGCTTCAAAACAGGAGCTCAGATTCTTATTGCATCACTCGTGAACAGTTCTGAACATATGAACATATCTTGGTGTAAGTTTTTTACTTGAGTTACATCTCTGATTTTAGGTTTTGTCCTCCACTCAACTACAAACTACAAAAATGTTACACATGAAGTTAAATTATATAACTAATCTCTCTTTGAAGACAGTTGCATGTTTATAGCTTTGGAGAATCTCTCTTAAGTCTTATGACATGAAGCGGGGAGCCTCTAATGAAACCGATATCAAGTCATATTATGGGATATGTAGGATCTCGGGATTTAGGGTGAATGACAGAGATCACTACAGGATTTTAAACATCAGGATATCTGAACCTCCGCTCTTTCATAAAATACTGTTCCTTTACAAGTCCCACAAGTACAAAACTAAATTGCTCTTGTGCTCCTCTTAAAGTCGGATCACAGAGTTTGTCTTCTTTTCACCATCGTCCAGCAAAAAAAAATAAAAAAGGTTTATGACTGTCATACTTAAATCATACTAACTACAACCAGAGTGGATCTGGTGCACTCTGCAAAGATCAACAGAATCGTTACTCCAGTTTTGGGAGCGACAATCTCAATATTTATTTAGGTATAAAATGCTGATTTCACCTATTATAAAAAGTGCAGGTGAACCTGACGGATTCTTCCATGATGAGTTGATTCTGACACCAGACTAAAATCATGTCTCACATATTGGTGTGCAACCAAAGACTTGGAAAAGTCTAATATGTATCCTGGAGTAGAATGTGACTATGTGTCCTTGGCCCTTGTTTTTTCATTTTTCTTGGAACCAAATGTCCAAAGGACCTTTTTATGGGTTCACTGGGTTTAATAGTCTCTAAGAGCTGGAATTTTGCTAAAAATCAGTTTACATGTTGAATTGAAGAGTACGAGAATGCTCCTGGGTAAAACGCCATCTTTTAAAGTCAGGTACTTTTTTGGAGGAGGTGAGTGTGAGCAGTGAGTGTGGGGTTTGGGAGTGGGGCTAAAGTTGACATCTGGTCAGGTGTCACCACTGATGATTGCTGTCAGCACATTGTGACTGTGTGGCTTTACACATATTCCACAGAGACACACACCAAATGCCTCATAATAGAAACACAGAGTGAACATAATACTGGAGTGAAGGGGAAGCCCGCGATGTGCTGCACACTCAAAGTCAAAGTCACATTATGTGAATACCACCTGTTATCATAGAGCACACCCATGCACACATATACTGGTTTCCATGACTTGAGGGGACACTGAATTGACTTACTTTAATTTTCTGAAGACTTACTCTAACCTTAATCATAACTACGAGTACCCTAACCCTGACCCTAACCTTAACTTAACCCTAACTTCAGCCTAACTTTCAAGTATGTCTTCACCTTATAGTGTAGTAATTTACGTTATAGGGACTTGATTTTTGTCCCCATAAAGAAGACAAGGTCCCCACAAACTAAGGAATACCAGGTACACACACACACACAGCTAAATGAACGTGTTTTTATCAAGCTGAGAGCTGAGATCCATGCAGCCTCAGGGTCGAGCAAGTCCAGGGAGAGGGGTGGTACTCCTGGAGGAGGGGTGTTTGCTTGAGACCTACTTTATGACATGATGCTTTTTCCAGACCAGACCTGGACCTGAAAAGCAGACATGAATGGGCACAGAGCCAGTGAGCTGCTTCTCAGCTACAAGAATTAAAATCACAATTCCTTTCTTTGGCAGGTTCACAAGTACCTGAGTTTGTCTTGAAACAAATGATCTAAATCCAGGAGAACACACAATGAGAGTGTGTTTCGGATGCAGTAACAATTCCTTTAGGATATCAATTTTTTCACATCCAAGAGAGATTTGCTTGCAATCACTCATGGCATTTCCTGCAATATTTTTTTCATTGTTGAGCGCATTAATGCCAATGGTGGGTACCTTTAAAGGTAAAGACCCACAGCAATCTGGATGTGAATCTGTGGTCAAGGGTAACTTCTGCTCTAAGATATCGCTTCAGTGTGCCGTGACACTCTAATGGGCTCAGTCCCAGCACGGATCAAAGAGCTGTTTGTGGCCGACGCTGAAGATTACATTTGGCTGCTATGGCTGCTATGCCATTCTCTAAAACACAGCCGAGACAAATCCCAGAGGATTTCAGAACTGAGATGTTAATCTGCAGTGCTTCACCCAAACAAACAAACAAGATGTGCATCATTGAACAGAACCATGAAATTTTCTTTTTGGTTCCATTGATGGATTGGTTATTACAACTTTCACTGTACTTATTTGTTAACTCTTAAGGACCTTTTTCGGTGTAAACACTGACGCAGACCCTTAAGAGTTAAGACTTAAGGTCCAAATGAATGGAAGTCTCAGCAGTGTCCTAAGAAGAATAGGAACACAACCCTTTCTCTCTCTCTCTCGCTCTCTCTCTCTCTCTCTCTCTCTCTCTCTCTCTCGATCGATCTGTGCGTGTATTCCTTGTGGGGACCTAAGTGTTTACACAGTTGCAGTATGGGGAGCTGTCTTCCATATGGGGACAAAAATCAAGTCCTCCATAACATAAATGACCACATGTTAAGATGAAGACATGTTTTAAAGATAGACGGGTTTGGGTTAGGTTATGTTAGTTTAAGGTAAGGGTCAGGGTTAGGGCACTAGTAATTATAGTTCAGTGCAATGTCCTCTGAAGTTATGGACACCATTGTGTGTGTGTTTATGTGCGTGTGTACCTGGTATTCCTCTTGTTGTGGGGACCTAAATCTATTTACACAGTCACATCATGTGGACTTGTCTTCCTTATGGGGACAAAAATCAAGTCCCCATAACGCACATTACTACATTTTAAGGTGAAGTCATGTTTTAAAGTTAGGCTGAGGTTAGGGTCAGGGTCAGGGTTAGGGTTAGGGCACTAGTCATTATGATTATGGTTAAGTTTAATTCTCCAGGAAATGAATGTAAGTCAATGAAATATCCTCCGAAGTTATGGACACCAGTGTGTGTGGATGCCTGTGTTTTCCAGGTATTAGTCATGTTGTGTTGGGAACTTAAATCTGTTTACACACTGACATTATCAGGACATATGTTCCTTACGAGGACACACCTTTTTGAGGACAAAAACACACACTGATCAGCCACAACAATTCCACCAGTAAATGGTTTTAATGTTATGGAAAATCAGTGTGTGTTTCCATTATGTCTGTTTCAAAAGAATTAATTCTCTACAATCAAAAGTAATGTCATTGAAATCCCATTGCATCAGCAAGGAGTATATCACAACAATGTGCAAGTTAAATAATTTTTTGAGAACACACAATAGACTGTATAGATGGAGAGCCTGGCATGAAGACTCTGTGTGACTCAAGTTGAGGGAGAGTCAAACTTGAAAACCCAGTTTGATTTAAGCTCTCAACATATTACCAAGAGGAGATTTGGAAGAGGTTTGTGCCAACTGAATGGTAATAGATGAGGGGATGAATTGATGAGGTAGGAGAATGAAGGGATGGGGTGAAAGGGCACTGATCCAGCAAGTAAAAGAGTAATGGATAATTAGATGCAGACGAAGACAGTAATGCAATGTTATTGATTCCAACTGCCATAAAACACCAATAACAAACAAACAAACGGGCCTACATTGAGCCCCTTAAATACATCAAAGAAAAGGACATAACTGTCATGTGCAAGAAAAAGTGTTAAGTGTTGTCTTGTGATTTCCTGTCTTATCTTGGTTCCACTTCCTGTCTGTGTCCATTGTTGTTAGTTTTACTTTTCCCCTTTGTCTGTTTTTCCGCCCTTAGAATTACCTGTCTCCACCCTGATTGTTTCCACCTGTGTCCTTACCTTGTTTGTATATATAGTCCCTGTCTCGCTTTGTCTTGTGTCGGTTTGTCTTGTCTTATGTCAGAGAACCAGCGCTTTGTCCATTGTCAGGTCATGTTGTTTAGATACTTTGTTCAAGAGTGATTTTCAGTTTGCTTCCTTTTTCATAGCCAAGCCTCTCTAGAGTGATTTTCTCTTTGTTTATTTTGTTTTTCTTAGTCTAGCCTTAGTTTTGTGACATCTTGATTTCTGAGATTAGTGTAGAGTTTTTCCTCTGTAAAGAGAGATTTTTATTTCTGTTTAATAAACCTTTTTTTTTTTTTTTTGAAACTTTGGTCTGCGGAGCTGTGCATTTGAGTTCGGGTCAGTTCGGTCCAGACAATAACGGGTGGTATTTGTAAAATATACCATAGTCACCTTGAGCGTTTAAAACTGTTACTGCATTCCCAAATGGCAACATTGCATGAGTTGTCAGATTTGCTGAAAGTACAGAAATAAGATGTTGCACTTTTACCTGGTGTTACACTGTGTTCATGCCACAAGCACATAAGCAAACATAACTGCCCTACTGCGTGTTTTATTTTTTTATAAATAATGAACCTTTGTGGTTACTTTTCACATTTAAAGTGGAGATTGAAATTGAAAATGTCTCTGCTTAAGACCAGCACCAGAGAATTATTACACAGTAAGAGGAGATGACAAGGTGACAATATCTGTTTGTAAAAAAAATATTATACAAGTTAAATATCTATCTTCTTCCTCCGGTTTCAGTTGTCTATATTTTAATGCATCTCTACTGCAGACCCACTTTTTTTCTCAGTATTTCTCTGCTCCTTCTTCTTCATCCCCTGTGTTGAAGTGCTAATAGCTGTGTTAGTGGTTGGCACAAAATAAACCACAGCACCAAAATAAAACATAAGCACACTTTGTATCCCAAGAAGGGAAATTTGATGTATGAATGAATATTTTGTGAGTATACTGGCTGTACCATCATTATCAGTGAAGGCAGTATTCATCATGGTCATTTCATGTTTTAATATTATACATATCTTCCATATTTTCACATATTACAAATTAAGGTTGCGAACTGCCAAAGCACCAAAGAAGAAGAAGTGGAAGCATGATATTGGAGGATGAAAGGAAGGGTGGGTCACAAAAATGAGACAATGAGAAAATTTATTAAAAGGTAATTAGAGGTGTGGTTAATACACTGATCTGACACAATATTAAAAGCATTTAACTGTTAAATGTTGTGCCTATAGTCAGCCTATTTTAAAGTAAGATTTATTGGGGTTTTTTAATGGGTTTTTATTATTACAGCATATGAAAATACAGTGGAAATTTGATGTAGCACCACCCCAAATAGCAGCTGCACAGTAACCGAAACAAAATCAGTTACTTAACTAGCCTTATAGTTACGATTTTGGTTTGGCTAATAGTGGTAAGTGTTAGTTTCCAAGAAATATAAATTAATGTCATGTTCTCTAAATTAATGGAGACAGAGCATCATCATTTCTGCTGCGTTGTTTAATGTTATGTTAATGTTAGGGGTGAGATGTGAATGATGGTTATGTAGTAACTGGTTATGTTAAAGGCTTTGATAAGGCTTTGTTTAGGCTTTCAGATGTCAGTAGGGAGTAAAAATAGCTGTGGAAACCCTAATGGACATGAGTATATTGAGAAATAGAAGAAACAAAGGAGCAGACATCGTGAACGTGTCGAGAAGACAGACAGAGACAAAGAAATCAAGGGACTTGGACACAGCAGGAGGATGACTATATTCGTGGCACTGACTCAGAGAACTCCATCAGAGCTCAGCAGCACAGCTCACTAATTTGTAGGAAATGACACAAGTAATGTCTGAGTTAACAGTGTCCACACAAACCTCCAAGGCGTGTCAGTGATTCATAAAAATCATAATATGGGAAAAATACATGAAAGGGCTGCATGGAGTGGATCAACTGTGATGTGCGTTTGATTTACAGTTTCATTAACTTCCTTGTTTTCCACACAGTAAGTCCCAGGTGGGAAACAACTTTAAAACCACAGTCCTAATTGCGAGCATGTGGCCTCGTGCTGCTGCGTCCAAGGCTGCACTTGACTTTTTTCAGGCTGTTCTGCGTGGACGGGATTTAGTGCGAATCCAACCGTCGGGGGAGCGCATTTGACACAGAATTACACACACACACACACGATGATTCTCAGCGTTGTATAGAGAAAGTTTATGCTTCCCTTTTTACTCTTGTCCTTCGTTCTTGTCAAACCTTCCAGCCTCTCTTGTATTGTTGTTGTAGAGACAATGAGGCGGATCTGAATCTGACAGGCGAGACTCTTGAGCCCAGACCAAACCAGAGCGGGACCGTCAGCTGGGAGAGAGATGCTGCTGACAGGCAGCGACAGAAGGTCCTGACAGGGACTGCGCCTCTCAACATCCTGTCTGCTTTGCCTTATTCGTTCATTCATTCATTCAGTCGTCCATTCATT
This sequence comes from Brachirus orientalis, assembly GCA_016785285.1. Lineage (NCBI taxonomy): Eukaryota > Metazoa > Chordata > Actinopteri > Pleuronectiformes > Soleidae > Brachirus > Brachirus orientalis. The sequence continues at coordinate 3,598,963 of JAFBJR010000107.1, read as the reverse complement.
CAATAACGGTGATTGTACTATTCTGTTCTATCGAGGAAACGCGTCTACACATCAAGGAAGCTCCTGAGTCTCAGTTCTTGTTGAAATATTTACATTTTAATTTTCCAGAATTAATGTTTTATTTTATTTTTTATTCTTTTAATAAATTACAGGTTTAACGGTACAGCCTTATATGATTTATATGATTGTTGGTGAAACAACACTTGCAGCTGAATATTTTTCAGCCCGCCCTTCCCTTCCAAGCACGAAGGGAAATCTATGGTAGCATCCAATTATTATTATAGTTTGTCGATTGGGGAAGACTCACTCTTGATGTAAGTATAAAGGGCTAATTATGTTTTAATGTTTTAATGATTAATTACTAAAAAACTCTATATATTATATTCCATCTCTCCCATATATCAAGTATCAAGAACTAGGTTACGAAATCAGTGTTAAATTGAAAAAAATACTGTTTTTATTTGCACATCAAGCCTCTATCACCCATAGGAATTGAACTTGTCGACGCGTTAATCGAAACATGTCGGTTCAAGTCCGCCCGTGCGCTCTTTACGCACCGGATTTAAGAAGACATGCTGCGAGGTCAGTAACAACCAGGATCAGGATGTTGTCCTTTATTCCACGTCAGTGTTTCAACATTGAAACTGTAAGATCAGCCCGGAAAATAAAGGCAACGGCAATGTGTTCCCTCACGCAAAATGAAGTCCCATCAGGGAAATCAGGCTCAGTGAAGAAGAATGTCGACAGGACCGCGGCCTTTCTGTTGTTCCTGTAGAGAAAACAAACAGCTTGTCGTGTGCGTCATGTTCACAAATCTCATTCACACTGGACTGAACACATCTGTAACGATTTAAGAGGATTTAATTATTTTAGTATTAAACTTGGGACACCTCAGTTAAACGAGTAGGAAATTGGGCTTAAGTGCAGGTGCATTACAGGGATATGGTAAAGATTTACAGATCAAATTGGCCCCATCATGATTTTCATTTTTAAAAATAAAAAAAATACAATAATAACCCACTTTTACATATTTATGACAGCAGCATCTTCTGGGTGTTCTTTAAATATAATTAAAACTCAGCTTTCTGGAGCACCTGTGAAGCTGTTAATGTTTACTGTCAGCAGCTTCACCTGTCTCACTGTTGATCGTCGGGATGATTTTGGTTAAATCCTCTTTACATTAGCATCCTGGAGGACTTTGACAAATCAAAACCACGTGTTAGCAAACATATACAGCCTTCTTGAATTAAGGTCCATCCGGTGCTGTCCTCCATCCAACCCTGAAGAAAGGACTCCTCTGGGCTGTTTGATTAACCCGCGCGTAATTACAGCGCGTCCTCGCCACACGCTTTGCCATTGATTCAGTCATATCATTTGCAAATTGGGAGTGTATTAATGTGGTCACTAGACTCAAATTATGTGGGACGAGCTGTGGGGACGCCGCAGGAATATTTTGCATCGTGTAGGTCTGTTTGGAGTTCAGTGCGTAAAATGTGTCTGCACCAGAATAAACAAGAAGCACAGAGCGTACATGCGCTTGTGTAGTGCTTGTTTTCCATTAAAACCTCGTTAGGTTTTGCAGTGACAAAAAGCGCTCATGTGTTCATGGCAGCAGTGTTTGTTGTCAGCTGAGCTTTAATAGATAAAATAGTCCCATTCTTCAGAGGGTCGGGTTGGCACGGCCTGCTGCGCCACAATACTATATAGGCACAAGCGCCTCCAATGGCTGCTAAGTACTGAGTGTTTTTGTCAATATTAGCTGGACTACTTGGGCAGGGGAGTTTATAATTGGACACGTGCCCCCCCCCCCCCCCCCCCCCCCCCCCCCACACACACACACACACGCGCGCACACACACATACACCCCCACCCCTGCTTTTTGTCGTTATAGGAGATCAACTGATTTCTTTGTAATTCGCTTTTAAAGCAAAGACCGATCCACAAGGAGGGGTAAAGTGTTTCTTAAGGGCCCCCATTCAGCCTTTAGAAATGGCCAGTGCGACCCGCTGAGAAACACGGAGGCCCTGGAAGTATTTAATCCACGAGATGTGTCCACGAGGCTGTCACACGAGAAGAGATTCGGGCGCGTGCATTTAGCCCGTTCGTTCATCAAGGAAAATCACGTCTGCGGCTCCACGGGCTTTGTCTGATACACCTGTGCGCTTTATTTAACTTGTATGGAAAATTGAAATTTTATTTATTTATTTAAGTGAGTGAGTAAATATGGAAGACATCCTGTTTGACTTCGACCACGATGGCACCACGGATTTTGCATTTTGGGGACAGATGGACCAGAACTTTCAGTTTCAGAGTCAGCTGGACACCTTCCTGACGGACTGCACAGCAGCCACAGGTCAGCTGTCACCCTGGTCCTCTTTCGGCTGCCAGTCCATGTTCCCGGACGCGCAGCTGACCTTCACCGACCTCGACGTGCAGTCTCCGGGCGCGAGCGTCATCTTTGCCGAGGGCGAAAGCCCCTGCGTGGATGAACCTTTGGAGGTGACCAAGCGCAGGGCGCGCCGACTCGTCTCCCATCAGCCCTACAAGGTGCAGCGGCACGCCGCCAACATCCGGGAGAGGAAGAGGATGCTGAGCATCAATTCCGCCTTTGAGGAGCTTCGCTGCCACGTGCCGACGTTTCCCTACGAGAAGCGGCTGTCAAAGATCGACACGCTGAGACTGGCCATCGCCTACATCGCTCTGCTGAGGGAGATCCTCATGTCAGGCTGCGACCCCAAGTCCTATGTGGACGAGTGCATGAAGAACGGCTACAAGAACCAGACCAACGCCATCTGGAACACAAGTGGTGAGATGATCACTCTCCTAAGAAAGTGTCACTGACTAATGTTTGAGTCTGTAGCTGCAGATGAGATCAAAACATATTCCAGCTACACTCAATTCAAATGTGCTGATATTAACTCTTATTGTGACATTATTAATAATTAATGATTCATTATAATAAAAGTAGAATTAATTATGCTGTTTTTAACATTTTTACATCAAAGGTATATATAGAATTTTCTAAATATATATATTCTATTGGAGAAGCTGCTTAATAATTGTATTATATTGATAATTGCAGGGCCCTAAGCAGAATTTGATTTAATCGTTAGTGTCTGATCATTCACACATTGTATGAAGTCAGTGGTCAGCAGGAATTGTCGCCATAATAAAAACTAATTGCATCTTCGAATAACTGCCATTGACATAATGTGCTATTTTTATGTATGTATATATATATATATATATATATATATATATATATATATACATATATATATATATATATATGTATATATACTGTCTTCCCTGTCTTTTGTGGCCACAGTGCCCCTAAGCAGCCTTTACTTATATGTTGGGTCCTTCTAGTAACCTCTCTTTTACATTACTCCTCATTTAAAACACTTCAACATGAAGAGAGACCCATAAATTCACCCAAATCATAAAATGCCCATGTTTTAAAGCTGGGGAAAACAAATCTACACTTTACACTATGAAATCACTGTAAAACTATAGAGAAAGAACTATAGAGAAAGTGCACACTTCCACTAAGACAGTGTCTCTCACTCTCAATCCACATCAATAGCACCAAATTCAGTAACAATCAAAATCAAGCCCTAGAAATCTTAAAACAAATAAATAAATTTGTTTTGAGTTGTACTTCTCTCTCGAATGCAGCCAAAAACATAACTCCTCAATCAATATTTTATTTTTTTATTCATTCCATGTAATCCTTTTCAGTGAACAGAAACAATGAATTGTTATATTCACAGTATTCACACAAAGCAAATGTCACTTTAAGCAGACTTTTAATCCTAGGTGTCTTTCCTTCTGGTGTTTTCTCTCAAATTATATGTATAAAGACATAGAGTTAGTGCTGATTTTGGTAATTCAGTGGGAATCTTCTTTGATTCATCTTTATGGAGCTTTTCAGGAGTAATGTCCCCCCCCCCCACAATTCTTTAGGCCCAGATGTAGGGCTTGTTAAAAAAGTCTTTAAAATGTATTAAACCTTATGTGTTTCTCTTGCTTTTGTTTTACTCTGCTCCCCTTTCTCAGATCTGACAGCCCGCCTCTCTTGGATTAAATGGGATTAAGTGAAGAACATGGGGCGCCCCGACTGTAGAGATGATGGTGTGGAGGTGGTTTACATTTGTGCCTGCCTCTTCTCTGTCTCTACTTGTCAAAGATAGGCAGGCAGCCAGCAGGATGGGGTCCGCCGATCGACATCTGCAGACTTCTCACGGGGTCCCACACCTCAGGCTTTCTAACCCTCAACCACTTCTCCATCCTGTGTGGCTTTTAATATTCTAATTTATTGTTGACTGTAATTGAGAGCCATTGTTTCTGGGGGCTGAGGGGGTAAAGATGGTTGGCACTTGTAACAGAGTGATAGAGCGGGGCACACTGGCATGAGACTGAATGGACGTACTCAGGGCTCATACTTCTGCATGAGGCCCTGAAGTGTTTTCTGGACTGTGGCTCATTAGGCTGCGAGTCGATGTGTTAAAAAGAGCTTTACTCATGTAAATGAGATGATGGGCGTGAGAAGCAGATTGGTGTAATGTGTTTTAGCATGTCAGGTGCTGCTTCCAATGATGGCAATAAGGTGGAGTGTGTACTGTTTTTTTTTTTTATGTGTTACCTCTATCTGTTTTATTTATTTATTTATTTATTGGTTGGTTTTTAACTCTTGATTATTTATGATTAAAATATGTACATGCACTGCTTTGATTATCTGTTGTTTTTTCTTAAATGGATCACAATTCAAACTCACACTTTGAGAGAAATATATAATATATCCACATAGACTGATGAATGACTGCTGAAGGACTGCAATGATTATTCAATTACTAAATTAATCTTAAATTTAGATAACTGAGTAATCCGGTGGAGGTTTTTTTTTTTTTTTTTTTTTTTTTTTTTTTTTTTTTTTTTTTTTTTTTTTTTTTTTTTTAAAGTCAAACAAGCCGTCTGATTTTTCAGCTACTTAAATGTGAATAGTGTCTTGTGTTTTTGGTCCATACACATTCAAAATTAGATGTACCTGAAAGGGTATAAATGCCTGTAAATCTTTTTGAACGCCAATGTTGTACCTAACAGTATTGTGGTACAGATGTACTTCTCAATGCACTCATTGAAGAGGAGACAAAAATGAATAGTAATTGTCTACAATATTAGTAGATGTATCAATTTATTCATGTCCTAAATTTGCAAACTCACAGAAAATTTGCAGAGGTAATGTAAATTATTTTTCTAAATTTTTATATTGTAAATAGAATATGTGCCTGTACCCTTGGGGTTAAAATGGTACAAATTATTTCCCTCTTTTGGTTTAATTCGCTTTGTACCATCCCTGGCAGTTACATTTCTGGCATTCATAATCACATTATTTTACTAGTGAGGCAAAAACCAAATGTGAGCATTCTTTATGATCTTTTAATGCTCACCCAATGACAATGACCTTTGAAGTGCTCTGATCCTCACTGACCCCTGTGTCCCCCTAGTGGTATTGGTTGGCTGATTTTGTTTAGGGATTTCTTCCTGCAACTGTCTGATGCTTTGTGTTATTATCAACTGCTTCACAGGTTGTGCTTCAAAAAGAGATTTTATAAATAATAAATAATCTGTCACAGATGAATCAAAAACAAGCACAAGTGAAAATCAGAACCATATTATTTATTTACTATTATTTATTACCTTATTTATTTTTATTTTATTGTGTTTTGCTCTAAAGCAGTGGTTCTCAAAGTGGGGAGCAGGGACACTTGGGGTCCATGAAAAAACAACTTGGGGGTCCGTGAACAAATTAGTGCTGTTTTACTGGGCAACACAACAGAGGGGGAAATATCCAGAGTCCTGGAGGATTTCACGAGTGAAAGGAAAAATGTATGGTCATTTCTATTGATGGAACATGGAGCACACACACCCAAAGACATGGAACCAGATCATCACTCTGTTTTGAACACAGCAACAACTGCAGTTAATCACACTTGTTTGGACGACTTTACAAGGAGATGGATGCTGCACATACAACATTAATACTGCTATATTAAGGAGTACAAATGGCTGTAAGCTAATGCTTAATCTGTAGTGGTATGATGAGGAGGGTTGTTGGAAAACCTTCTCCCCCCATAAGGGATCCATGGCCCCAAAAATGTGAGAACCCCTGCTATAAAAACCATTTTTGAAGTTTAAGTAGAATAGAACTTGCTTATATTTCAACTCCATAGCTACAAAACAGACTCTGACACTGACTTGTCAGTAAATGATATTGGTGAAAAATGTATTGGTGTGGTATAAACACTATCCAACATAAAAACCATATGTATACAATATCTTTATTGTCAAAAGTGCCTCCTTTTTTTCGTGGTTAAAGATATAAAATATTATGTTTAAAAAAAAACTTTGTTCCATTCTCTGTGCCAACTAAGCAGACTCAGTCTTCTGAATCATGCATTTATACTACATAATTATGTTTATGCATATTTATGGTCCCAACCCATCAAAACACTTAAATGCCATTCTGATGAGATACAATTGCACAGCGGGGAAAATGTCCAGAATGAGTAAGACTCCACCAGTCTGTGGACAACATCAGGCTTTCTTTTTTGCACTGAGGTAGTTTATTGATTTAACATCCGGCAGAACTACACTGACAAACACTGAGAGGCTGTTCTGTTCATCAGTCAGCAGGTGTGTTTATCATGTTAGTGTAACTCTGTAGTCTGGGCCTGCACTTGTAAATATAATTAGTGTATCACATCCTGTTGAAACAACGGAAGAGGCTGGGCAGACGAAATCTGAAACAGCCCTCTCAAAAGGTCGCATTTCATTTAAATCAAAAAGCGCAACAGGTTTTGAACATACCATATGTTAGATATACAGTAAAACCAATTTCATGTAACCCTGTGGTTAAATGTTAATACCACAATGTGGTGCAAAAAAAACATGTTTCTTGACATTACTATGCAGCCTGAGTTTAAGCCACATTTAATAAGATTGTTACATCTTGCGCTGTAAATATAAAAACTAATACAGTTACACAACTCTTACTGGTCTCTGTGCTATGTACTGTCAAATAAATTTAACAGCATTTTTTAAAGGTTTTTTAAGCTCATAATGAACCATGCAGTATTTCAGTTATGGATTTAAAACTACTCATAAATCAATATGTGTCCTCCAAAAGTATCTAAGCTTGAATTTATTTTGAAAAGAAATTTGACAACAAACATGCAGCTCTCGCAAAAAAATACTGACTCCCCCAGAAGTCTTGCACTCAGCACTCATCACCATGGCGACCCAGCGTGTTGGCACTTTAATAGCTGCGAAAATGCAGTTAAATGGCTCACCTGCTTTTCTCATTACGGCTCCTTTTCACTTCAGCACACTTGTAGCCTCTGAGCTAATAACTCAGATCCAAGAGTGTGAAAGAAAAATGTGGTGTCGTCTTCAGAATGTGTCCCCAGGGTCTGCGTCCTGAGGCAGGGGCACGTGTTGAGGCCTTCTCAGATGAGCACATTCAAAAATTTTCCCTGCAAATTAAAACCACGACTCTCACAGTGGCTAAAGCAGAAAAGCTGTGAAGAGAGAAATGAACAGTCAGTACATTTCCAAGCACATTAAGTTAACTGAAACGTTGAATCAGACTAATGTTCTTGTCCCTCTATACAAGGTAGCACTAGGTAGCAATATGCCCCCTTTCAGCTTGTCAGTATTAGACATTTTTCCAGTTGACCTATTACATGACATAACAAAAAACTTTATATAGTGTCTAGTTGAAAACATGTTGAGCATTATTACAAATCCTCCTACCATCCAAGAACTATAAAATATCCAGTTCACTGAGCTGACAGAGCAGAGACTTGGTCTCCTTGTCATTACCAGCCTTGACATCACCATGTTTGCTTCTTCTTCTTCTGTGGAGCACAAGCAGAGCACCCAGGCCAGTTGGCTCAGGTTTAAGATAGTACCAGTAGCAATCCAGTTCCCAATCTATCTGGGTGTTAGTTCAAAAGTCCAGTTTTATTTTGATTCACACAATGATTTGATTCAGTGGATTTACATGCAAAGTCAAGTCAAGTGAGCTATGGTTGTAGATTGAGTGTATGCCATTCAACTGGACCGCTGCCCTTGACCCAGTATCCAAGGACTATTGGGGTATTGATTTATTGAATTAAGTGTGTCCACCTTCACTAGGTTGTGATATGTATAAGTAAATAATAATAATAATAATAATAATTAGATAAATACAAATGAAAATATTAACACATTTATATATTGATTATTAAAAAGCTCGACTCCCAATTGCATTACCTGGGTTTACTAGTCTGACTTTGAGAAATTCAATTTAATTAATTTCAGTCAGACTAACATGTTTACATGTATTTTAAAAGTCCAGTTTTAGTCGGACTAACACAATAATTTGTTTTTTTGTAACATCATATAAATGTACTGACTGGTTCAAACTGTGTCAGCAGTGTGAGCTGATGGGACTGTCACAGTATTCTGTGAAACAAAACTATTCCAAAGAGCTTTATGATACAGATGAGAGGCGAAAGGTCTGTGAGATGAAATTAATTATTTTAGTATGAGTTGAAGCCACACACAGTGGAATTATTTTCCTGTAGCTTTACTATAAACCAAGAGTTCTGCCTAAAGTAGAGCTGACCGAGGATGTCATTGGTGACACAGGTGACGGTCAGACAGTGACAGTGGACTGTAAATGTCGCCTCTGTGTTGACATCCACTGAGCTTCACCCTGCGTGTCCCGGCCCAATCAGCAGAACAAACAACACTACTGTTTGCCCAGTCTTGCTGTGCTGCCTCCCCCGACCTGCTGGGGCTCAGCCTAACCTCTTTGTAGCCCCTTGTAGTCTACAGCCAGGGCCACCTGGCTTACACATAGCACTGTGAAGCTGGGCCGACCGTCATGTTAACCTTGGCACCAGGGTCACAAGTGCAGCACTAATTACACTACATTATTTGTGCAGTAGGCAGGCCCATCAGCGCCGGCGTGCACGGTCCCTCTGTCATTTGTTCAGCAAATTTACTCTGACCCTATCAAAAATGACCCCATCCCTTCCTCCTCCTCGTCTTCCACTTTCCCTTTGGCCTGGTTAAAGTTCAGATTCTGGAAGTAGAACATGCATAATGAATATAATTGTGTTATAACCAGCATAATTGCTCAGGCAGCACTGTTTTATGTAACTGTCAAGTTGGTGAAGTGCATCTGAGTTGAGCGCGTGTTTGAATTCAAGGTATGTTACTTTGTGCTGAGAGCTGTGATAAACAGCACACTGACCTGCAACCTCTACAACTAATCCCTTTCTGTATACATAAGCATGCATGTAGCACAGGTGGTGCAGCAGGCCGTCCACTGATCACAGGAGTAGGTGGTGTGAGTTACCTATCTTTGTACATGAGCTACTTATTGAAGTCCTCGAAATGTCAGCAGCTTTGGACAAAGTGAAATTTATGTAATCCTTTACAATACAAACTTAAAGCCACAGTGCACAATGCAACATCATTTGTATGTTGTTCCTTCATCTGAAAATGCGCAATACTATCAGACCTGAGGACGTGAGCATTTGTGTGTATAGACCAGCAGCACAGAGATGGGTGGGAACAAGGAGCTGTCATCACCAGATCTTTTTGAGCAGTAGAATTCACTTCTGACACTTTTCATGGGCACTTCTTTGTGTTCTTAGTCAGCATGTTTGCAGACACCTTGCTTTACTGGCTCAGTGTTTCTGTTGTCTGTCTTGACATAAAAAAAGTTACTTCCTGCGTGCACCATGGGAATGTCATGAGTATTGTTTGATCTCATTTAGAAGAGTATTTCTTTGCATTCAAGATTTACAGACTATAGTTTTAAGCATTTATATATTTCAGCCTCATTTTTTTTCCAGGGGAAACAGAAGTGTAGCTGAAATGGACACGGAGCTGTGATACATCATGATTTCTTTTCTCCACACTCATCTCCCAGGGGATGTAATGCCTTGGAGAGATGCACTTCAAAGTTTGGCTTGTTTATTGGGTAGCCATAACTCTACAGGGCAGCAGAGAGGAGTCAGGTATAGAGCATACAGGTGGTGGTGGTAGTGTGAGTGTGTGTGTGTGCGGAGAGGGGTTACTCTGCCCTATTTCTCCCCTCCACCTCCAGATATCAAAGGTAATGCTGTCAGTGGGGGTCTCTGGCATCTCAGGCCCCCTCTCCACACAGGAGACAAAGCATCGCGCATGCAGCATCGAGTCTGCATCGTATTAAACAAAGCCTAAATGCTTCAAGCTGTTACACACTCCCCAATGAATCCTTTATGAACAGGCCCCTAATGCGATTTCAGAAACACCTTGTCATCAGCCCTGGGGCGGAAAACAACAGAAGTTTTGATATATGAATGAACGGGCTAAGGCATTAGTGGGAGTTACTGAGGAATAACTCCATGTGTGTGGCTGTGTATGGTTTAATATATGTCAATATGTCTCACCTATATAGCATTTTGTCTCATCCACTGTTGAGGCCTTTGCCAAACACAGACTCTTTTAAAAGCACTGACTGTGAATGGAAGCCTGCAGCTTCATCCAGTGGGAAGCTCCAATAACTGAGGAAGAACTTGAAAAACATCTATTTTTAGCAAGAAAGAAGACAATGCGCAATAAACTGTAAATCATGCTGCTCTTTTTTTTTTTTTTGAAGTTATGCAAGTCAGTTGCTTTTTATTATAGAGACATGTCATGTTTTTCATAAATACTGTATATCTTGTATTAAGTGCAGCCTGCCATGGGGTCTGACATGCAAATTCCTAATAAGAACTGACCTGTGAGTCACATTTTCACAACTTACTGGAAAAGAGACTTTATAAAAAGAGATTAATAAAAAAAAAACATCTTTGTGATCCCACTTCTGAGTAAAAAGAAGGGTTTTGCAAGCACATAACATTTATTCATTTTTTTAGAGTATGTAAATGTACCATTCTCTTTCAGGGGGTACAACCATACCTCTAGGCATTTAGTAAAGCTTATAAATATGCAACTACCATGCACTCAAACATTAGAAAATCTAGATATCTCTCATGTAACAAATATTTTTTTTTTGCATTTCTTGTCATCAAGCTTTCTTTTCCCACTTCATTTGCAATGGATAGAACTTAGAAGTAAAGAAATGTAAATGGTTGCTCTAATGGAAACGGTGCGGCTACAAGTAGCTTTAAAAGTGATTGTACTGCTGGTAATAGAAACTGTATTCTGCACAATGAGAACCAGCTGGGCCTTTCCTCAGCTGAACAACTCTGCTTCATCTTGAAGCACTTTCTGACACACACACACACACACAAGCCACTTGTAGATTCACACAATAATCAGGTGATAATGTAAACACTCTACATATGCTAAAAGCACCATACACAAGCAGACATGCATATGCAGGCCACTTGCTTTAGATCCTTTTGCCAAGATCATTTGGGGTGAGCCTCACAAGTGTGTTGGAGGTTGAAGTCAAAGGTAACTGATCCTGGCAGACACATGGACAGTAAAATTCCGCTCATCACAGCCTCCAACAAATCATCTCTTCCATAACTCCCCTCACACGTCCACAACCCTCTCTGTCAGATCAAAGAGTTCTGTGAATCATCACGCATCCATATACATTTGGCTGCCGTTTCTCTGTTTTGCTCCATATTCTTCCATTCTTTTTTTTTTCCTCTTCCAAACTGTTTTCTCTCTCTCAACACCTCTCAGTCTCACTGCTCGTCTCACATCATGTCATTTCTATTTACGACGCCGATGTGAAGGCCGCGCATGCGGCGGGGATGTGTTTTCAGTGGTGTGATAGCAGAGAGGATCTGGGCTTATTAAGGCCGTGCCCTCGACCCATGTGGAGCTGGTTTTTGAGGTGTCAGAGTAGACAGAGGTACGTCATCTTGCTCTGCTGAATTATGGCCTGAGCTCATCTTTGATCTGAGAGGCAGGTCATACACCCCACACCCACTCACTTCTTTTCTGCTGCCTCTGCTTCTTTTTTCCTTCCATGTCACCTCTCTTGAGTTCATGCAGGAGCCACAGTGACTAATTTTCCTCTCAGCTATAATGAGTGTTGGGTGAGTTAAACACCCACAACTAGACATAGTGATATAACTTTCCTCAATATCAACATAAGGGTTCAATATTTTTCTTTTTTGTCTTTTGGCTGCTCCCTTTCTAGGGGTCACCACAGTGGACGATCCACATATTTGATTTGGCAGAGATTTCTATGCCGGATGCCCTTCCTGACACAACCCTCCCATTTATCTGGGCTTGGGACGAGTACAACCACACTAGATGTGGCCCCCTGTGGCTGAGGCCAGTTAAGTGTCCAATTAACAATGAGCAATGGGGACTGGGTACCTTGCTTCAGGGGTACGCCAGCCCTTGACCTGGCAGGGACTTGATCTGGCAACCCTTCGGTCACAAGCCAAGTTCTTTTTCTGCTTGACTATGGGCTGCCCCATAAAGTTTAACAAGAGCTTGTTCTTTTCTTTCCAGTCTTTAATTATTAGACATTCATTGCAATAAATATCGATTTGAAATGTTTTCATTTTTGCCCATGTTGCCTATGCACACCAACAGCAGATGAAAGAGAACATTACTGTGTATATTTGTGGCTGAACACAATTTGAAAGACTGGTGAAGTTTACGACATGATCACTTCATGAGAATAAGATAAACTATCAGACTTAAGGAGCATTTATGTGTATACTGCTGCAGTGCAGGGGCAATAAGCATTTATCCTTTCAAAGTGGGTTTCCTGAGCAGGAGAAGTCCCTTCTGAAACTTTTCCTTTTTTGTGTTTTCGATCATATGTCAACCTGTTTGCAGCTGTCTCAGTTTACTAGTGAGTTGATGTTGTTAGCTCGCCTTTCTTGGCAGAAATGGATCATTTGCAGTGTGCAGTGTAGATTAAGCTGCATTGTGTTAACACGTTTGAAAATGGTTGGGCACTGGTACATATTGTGTGAATATTATAGTGCCACAAGGAAAAGTATCTTTCAACTATTAATGTTTTTCCAAATCCTAATTTGCAGATGAATATGACCAGGGCCAGTTGTTATGTGACAGTCTATAAGTCATACTCATGACTTATAGACTGCTGCTGAAAAAGCCTGATTATCATTGCCCACAGCACATACAGTGGGTGCAAAAAGGGGCCCCCTCTGTTTTTTCCTTCTTCTTGTGAAGTGTGTAGAAGTGAATCTTACCTCACAGACGCTGTGCAGGATCTGTCTCTGTTACTCTGCGAGTCTCCCCTGGGTGTGTGTGTGTGTGTGTGTGTGTGTTGGCCTTCAGCAGCTGAGCCAAGGAGAAGAGGGAAGGTCAGAGGGCATAATCAGGCAAAGTGTTCAGGAGTGTGCGTCTGTGTGTGTGTGTGTGCTCTGCACTTGCACATATTAGCCCTGCTTGCTTTCATACTTCCATGTGTGAAACATTACCATCTTCATAAAGAGCTTGTATGAACTAGACCACTGAAATGGAGCCGCACTTCGACCTACACTACAGGCTGCTGAGTCGTACCAGGGTCTGACTTAAAAGTAGAATGACAGTCACCATTACCACTGGAGGCCAAAAACACAAACCAGACTCAGTTTGCCATCGGCCAAAGGAGCTTTAAAGGGAAAAGCAGGATGTGTCCCAATACCAAGAGAGCACTCATTGGTCTAAACCATGTTGTGCAGCTTATGCAGGAGGTTCCAGGCCATTTACAGTGACCACTCTCCCCGGATATGTTAAACACACATAACATGGACTCATGTGTTTAAGATGCTGAAGCTTGATTATTTTCAAACACGGTGAACTCAAGTCTACTCTACAGTGTAAATGAGCAAAATTGCTTCCTAATAAGAGCCAATTATTCAGCGCAATTTGATTAATGATAGAGGCACATGAACAATTGGAGCCTTGTTTCCTTGATAAGTTCAGGAACATCATGCAATATTATGTTTTAGCAAGCTGCATTAAATGATGTGTCACTTTCAGTTTTTCTTAAATAAAACACAATGCACATTTTTTTTTCCACAAAAACAATCTTGCACACAGTTATTTTCCCCCTCTTTCTTCTCATTGAAATAAAATGAAAGTGACTATTTACATGCTTTTGCGAGAGCTTAAAAACACTACAAGCTTTGGCCACAATAAACAATATAGAGCCACAGAGATCTCGAGAGGTCACTCAGCTGATTTGGACAAACGCTGCATTTTGGCAGTGGATAAATTCGGCTCGATAATATGAGCCACCTGTGCGCCGCTGTGTGCAGGGAAAACATGACATGACAGATGAAGAAGTGGACCACTGACAAAACGCATGGAGAATAGCGTCCGCTGGAGGTATCCGCAGAAACCAGAGAGCTCCTCGGTTAGTTTAAGGCTCCTTCCTGTTTGAGTTCCACATTATAGGAACTGGGAGAGCGAACGGGCTTGATTCGATTACAGATCAAGTGGATAGATTTCGCCCGGGCGGCCCGTTCAACGTGTGCGTAAATGGCTCTTCATAGAGAGAGAGAGAGACTGTGTTTACTGTACATCAATAAAGCGCCTGGACCATGAAAGGCCCTTAGAGAACACCACTCGATTCTCCAGGACCAAATGGATTTAATACAGCAGTCAACTCGCTGGTTTTATTGGCTCAGACAGAATTGTCGTTACGCGCAACCCATGTGATTCGTTACAGATATAAAACAACTGGAGAATAGCGTAGTTAAAATAGTATATAAAAATAAAAAAAATATTTAAACACAATTTTAAACCAAATATATAGCCTATATATTAAGATTCATCAAGGATGATTTATGAGCCAAAATATGTTATATTTTAAATATTTGCTTTTGTGGATTTTTTGTTTACTTCTACATTTTTGATTTGATTTGACATTTCCTGATCCAAGTGAAAATAAACATTGTCCCAAATCAAACACTGCAAATGTCCATCATGGACGTACATGGTCTAATAGGGCGGGCGTCGCACAAGAAGAAAAAAACAAACAAAAGAGGAAACACTTTCCTTCTAGTTGATTTTCACTGTAAATAAGCGCCTCGTCTCACTCCTCTAATCCAGACACATGAAACCACGACTGCTCCCTCCTGCTTATTAGCGGAGCAGGACGCACACTGGCTCCCACCTCCGCCCTCCAAACCCCTCCCCTTCCACCCTCAAAACTATTTAGCATCTCAAACTGGGATAAAGTTTCCAAAAAAAGTTGAACGGGGGAAAAAACTTCCTGCAAGAGAGGAGAAGCGTGCCAAAGCTCCAGTAAGAAAACCAGCAACAAGCGCAAGAGAGTGGGCCACCTTCAAGTGATTCCCTCCTCATCTTTACGGATATCTATACATTCCTGTAACCACGGCTTCGAAGGTGGACAGCGTTTTTTCCTCTCTATCCTTGCATTTCTTCAAGAAAGAAATGGAAGAGGGCTCCAGCTCCCCGGTGTCCCCTGTGGATAGTCTGGTGACCAGCGAGGAGGAGCTGGACAGGCAGCAGAAGCGCTTCGCGAGGAAGAGGAGGCACAGTAAAAAGTCCAGCGAGGACAGCAGCAGCGGCAGCAGCCCGGGTCCGGTCAAACGCGGCAAGAAGCCGAGCCCGAGCAGCACTCAGTCATACGAGGAGCTGCAGAACCAGCGGGTGCTCGCAAACGTCCGAGAGAGGCAGCGGACTCAGTCTCTGAACGAGGCCTTCGCGTCTTTGCGCAAAATCATCCCCACGCTGCCCTCGGACAAACTGAGCAAGATACAGACGCTGAAGCTCGCCTCCAGATACATAGACTTTCTCTGTCAGGTGCTGCAGAGCGACGAGATGGACAGCAAGATGTCCAGCTGCAGCTATGTCGCGCATGAAAGACTCAGTTACGCCTTCTCTGTGTGGAGGATGGAGGGCGCCTGGTCTATGTCCGCGTCCCACTAGCACCAGGAGACCTTCACTGACTAATGCCAAAGCGGTGGGTACCACGACAGTGCGGCAGATGAAAATGCAGCCTATACTGTTGTTAGTGTTTGTAGCAGGAGCTGCTATTTTGGTTTGGGCCCCAAAACAAACAGATTATAAGATTATGAGGTGCAGTCTGTGAATTTTACGCGCAGTTCCATGCACTTTTCTGCCGATGTGAAATGTGTCTTGTTGTGAAGTGATGTTTCAGCCACGTGTCTTGGATTCGCAGACTGACGTTTTACAGCCACTCGTGTGAAACTTGACTGTTGTCAGATTTAGAAGCAGACACATGACATTTGTCAACAGAGACATGAGAGAATGCGCCAGATTTGACACCGAGGCCTCGGTATTTTTGTCAGCTTCTTTATGGGGGATCAAACTGATCAATTAGTGATGCGTTCAATGACGCGAAATGTATAGGCGTATTTATTTGGAGAATTAAAAGAAAAGTCTCCTTTCTTTACGTCACAAATTTCCAGTAGCGTTTTATAACGAGGAGGGTAAAAAAGAAAACCAGCCCACCAGGCCTCATCAACACGCAGCTGTGTCGTGCCACCACGGATAATTTACATGCACAATAGAGCGCTTTCCTGTGTCGACACCGCAGGAATGGGCAGCTCGGCTGGATATGAAAGTTCAAGCCAGTGCAAGGCAATAAAAACAGAGGCTCATATTAACAGGCAGCAGTTTTTATGTCGATTTACAGAGAAGAGTCTGCGTGGCACCAACTGACAACTTCCTTTTAGTTTTGGTTGTGTTTTGTCTTTCAGGAGATGTAAAGTCAACTTTGAAAAAAAAAAAACAAAACAAAGAAAATGTGATTTGACGACATTATAGAATTTGCTCTGTTATCAGGAAGCTGATAAGTGATAACTTTTTTTTTTTGGGGGGGTTTTTTTTGGGGGGGGGGGGGGGGGGGTGAAAAACAAATCTGACTCATGTGAACAGAAAATGATTCTGCTTCAGGCCTCAGATGTGACCCTTCAGCTAAAGTTAGAGAGAATCAGTTGGCAGAATTTAAACAAAAATGTGAAGGAGGTTTTTTTTAATTAGAAGCTTTGAATAACAAAGTCCTTTAGGATAAAAAAAAAGCAGAGGAAGAGTTTGTTTAGTTCTCATGGGCCTGGCATATTTTTTACAGAAGAACAAGGCTTTGTTGTTTGAAAAACAAATGCTGGAGGAATTAGTGATTTCGTTTTTTTTTTGTTTGTTTTTTTTTTGAAGGCTTATTTTTAAATGTATATTCGGCATAAACGAATAAATCAACAACTGAAAATGGATCAAACAAACAATTGGAAACTATCTGTAAATAATTCTTATTTATGAAAAAATAAAAATCATTCCCGTTTTTTTTTTCCACTCACACAGACACGTGACAGCTCGTGACCTCAGTGAACTCTCATGGGTCTGTTGTTGCTCTGTGTGTGTGTGTGAGAGAGATTTTAAATTTACGAGTGATTCCTCCGAGCGTGGATTCACTCAGGTGTTTGAAACCGAAAGAAAAACACGGTCAGTGTGAAACAAACAGAAAAACTGTTTCGGCTGCCACGTGGTTTTACTCAGTTCAGTGGCGACAGTCACTGATTTACTAATGACTTCCCACGCTGCGACGCGAGCCGGTGAACGTAAAAACCATCATATATATCCTCACCTTCCCATTTCATTCACAATGTGATCAGTGTGTAATGTCATATTTTTCTGTGGTTCCCCCTTTTTCTCCCTCGCAGACTGTTTACTTCTACAAAGTATGAAGACTAAAAGGTAAAAATGAAGAAAGAACCCATAGACCTCAAAGGCTTGGCGGAGAAACCCACGATTACCAAGTCCTGCTCGAAGGAGCGCGCGCGCGTGTGTGGATGCGCCTTCTCCACGACCGTGCGTGACTGGCAGAAGTTTAGGGTGACTGTGGAAGTGAAGGAGAGAGAAAGAGAGAGAGGTGTAGTATCTGTGATCCACGGTGTTTATTCCAGGCAAGGCCATCCTTTCATAGTTTTTCTTTAAAGAAGGAGATTTATTTTGTTTTTCAAAAGACTTTAAAACCAAAGTATAAATAAATATATATATATATTATATATATATGAATGAATTCACATTGTACATACCTGTGTAAGTACGCCTGTAGCTTGTAAAGGGACCAATGCAATTTTAGAGTCATTCCTGCATGGATTTACTTCACCGTATCCAAAACTCCGTCCAGTGTACAATTTCTTTTTGTTTGTTTTTGCTTATTTATTAAAACACATATTTTTGAACAAAACATGGTCGGTGTATCATTATTATTATTATTATTATTATTATTATTATTATTATTATTATTATTATTATTATTTTGTGGTCAGAAGCTTGAGAAGGAATTTTGTGGTTTTAAACTTTATGGGCAGAAAACGCTTGTTTGTTATGTGTTTGCAAAGTGCAAATTAATCATATTTAAACATGCATACAAACAACAACAACAACAACAACAATGGAACTCATTCGTACAAGCTTCTGCTCAACATCCATCAAACAGATGAAAATGGGAAGTTTAGTTTGTTGTTGTTTTTAATAAATGCAACAGATTATGAATCTCAGTGCTGGGTGCAACAAGTTCCCCCATTTCTCCCACTTCCTCTTATTGTGGAAAAGAAAAAAGCCGACTTAAAAAAAAAAAAAAAAAAAAAGACCATAAAAGCGCAGCTTCATTAACAGTGAAGGAAACTCGAGCCAGTTTCAACATGGTGCTTATAAAATGCTTGTCCGCTTAAATAACGAGTCATCATTTCAAATGGCCTCTGGGCCTTTTAACGAGCAGGAGCCGCAGATAAGACCTGCAGCTTGAAAAATAAAAGGACATTAAACAAACGGAGCCTGAGCATGGACGAGTGCAGCAGAAATGCCACTCACTGCTCAAACATTTACACTGTTTACATGTCGTTTTTCCCAGACTTGGTTAGATGCAATCTAAACAGTGAAAGGAGCTCATTCATCTGGACAGAGCAGGACAAGCGATTCTGCTCTGACTTCCCACATGGACACACCTGCTGTGGATTCAACCAGTCAGTCAAAATGTGTCTTTGGATGACACAGTTCATACAAAGCAGTCCTAATGTGCTTTATAGCGCATAACCACAGAAAACAGAATTGTACAGAACATTCCGTATATTCTCACAACTTCAACGGTGGTTGTGTTGAAAATGCAGTGATTTATCAGTGTTCACACATGCACGCAAACACCTCGTGCAACTGAAGAGTGGGGCTACAAAGCAATTCACAAGAAAATGAATTATTTTCATATTCAGTTCATCATCAGTTCTGTGATTTCAGCTTGTTCAGTGTGAACATAAGCTACATTTTTTGCTCCTCTGTGACAGTAAACTGATTATTATTGATTTATGAAACAAAACTCCAGTGCATTCAGAAAATTATCACAGTTTTTTTTTATCACATTATGGACCAAAAAAATTGATTGTAAATCAAGAAAAAAAGTCCACAGATTAATTGATAATGAAAAGATTGTCAGTTGCTGCCCTACATGTGGAAAAACTCTCTGTTCCTTTACCTTTTTTGTTCCTCGGTGGTTGTTTTGATGGTGATCACTGAGAACAGGACAGGCTCATTTGCTGTTGAAATGATCCGACTGCAGGAGACACATCACAGAAGCTCAGGATTTGAAAACTGACTCTAATTTATCTGACAGAGAGGATGGTACTGATTTGTTTTGCTGGTGTAGAAGTGGCACTGCCCTCAGTTTACGCACGCTGGATAAATATAGTTGATCTGCAGAAAGGTGAAAAGCAGGACAACACAGGAATAAATTAAAAATCACATTTTATGTTGAATCTCATTTGAAGGCAGGAACGGCCACTTCTGGCAGATTACGGCCATAATGAGTAACACCTAATCCTTACTCAGTGAGGATGCACAAGTGTCAGAGACAACGTCACTTTTTGGCATGGTGGTCTCAGATCTTGCAGGACAGCCCTGCCTAGGCCGGCCTATCCATAGGAGCCTGTTTGATACCTGCTCATTATCCCGGGCCCTCACAGCTGAGAAGCACAGAACCACCCGGGGGCCACTGCTCCAGTGGTGCGAAGGATCCAGATGTTTCCCGTAAAATCAGACGGAAAAAGCTACAAAACTTTAATTTGCAGTAAAAAGGGAATAAAGTGAGGGTTTACACTCTGTGTGCCTCAAACAGTGTTCTGTGTTCGTCTGGTTCAATTAAAAAAAAAAAAAAAAAACCCAAGGTTAGTCTCATACCACTCTGGAGGCTGATGTCGGTGTGTGTGTGTGTGTGTGTGTTTTCATGGCATTAGTCAAACTTCAAAAACGTATTGATCCTCCCCTGTTTCTGTCCCACTGTGCGATATAAATGTTGAAATGAAATGTATTGTTTAGATTACAGATTGTTTATGGCCATAAGAAGAAAACTGAAAATAAAAGGTCCAAATTCAACCGAAAAGAAGCACAAATAACTTTTTCTGCCAAGAATAACCATGTTATCAGATGAAAATAGATTTTATAGGTGATTGAAACCCAGCAGCTATGCTTATTTCCTCTCTAAATCATTATGTGTTTGTGTTGAATGCACACAAGTCACACAGATAAACTTATTCCTACTCAGCACAACGTTATTTGCACTTTGCAATTAAATTTTGCACTACAGTATCTGACATCCAGACTAACGGAACAAAAACTCTCATGTGTTTAACTAAAGAAAGCTCTGACGCAGAATGGAGAGAGCGAGATGCCTCGCAGAGGAACCTGGCAGAACCTTGGCTGTCAGGGTTTGCTTGGATGAAAAGGGAATTAGCAGAGGTTCTGGCCCGTTTCTGCAGCTCGTATCCGCCTTTCCTTCATTTCACTGTTTAATCAAAGGCCCCACGTCTTTGATCCTGCACATACGGGCCCGTCACATTTTCAGCAGGCCTCAGGCTGGAGGTTTTTTTTTTTTTTTTGCTTTTTTCTTGAAGCGCATTGGCACACTGCAGTTATATACAGCACATTCTCACTTGAGTGCTGCTTACTCCAGCTGCAGTGTTTCACTGATGGAGTAAAGAGCATTATCAGACAGCTAGCTACCACACATAACCCTTGAATCACCCACATACCAATATAAAAACAAAAAACACATAACCACATAACCGGAAATATTTACAAATTAGAACCATGCTCAATGACTTATTTAATATAAATTAGCTTTATTAGAACTTAAAATTGTAATAGTAACGACTGTAACATAAACGCAGTTTAATCGAGCTAAGGCCGTAGTCTGACTAAGACAACAAGACAACTTGCCGAGTCCAAGAAGGAGAAATCAATTTAATGGCCGTGTGCATCTGACTGCGCCTCTGTAGGTGGCACTGTATCTCTGTATAAGCTAGTGTTTATTGAATCAGTTTCCTGTTGACCTTTATGTCACAGAAGAACAAACAGAAAATGGTGTTGGATCATGCTGTAGTTCTTCATGTTTACCTGCTGTACATGTTAATCATGAAAAGTCCAAAGGTGGATCTTCTCTGTAGCTTTCGTTCTCACCAACGCCATTGTGTTGTTTGTTCTTTTCCAGCAACAGTACTGCAGTTTATACGTCGTCATATTCTACTTCCAGGTCGAAGACCGGGGAGGAAATTTTGATGCATGAGCCGAACGCCATGTCCAACTCTAAGCGTGTACATGCAACAGGAGTAATCGGACTATGAATTGCATTACCAGAATAAAATACCCATTAGAGGCTTATATGAGACGATACAGCGCACCTGTATTGTCTTAGTATGATGTTGATGTTGTCTTACATGTATCTAGCTGTAATGGCAACAATAGTAGTGTATGTATTGTCCACATTGTCCTAATGTCTTTTAGTTTCCTGCCCAGGGACCACAAATGCAAATTAGTTCTATAGCTAACTCTGGTATATTGTACTGTACATGGCCCCTGTTAAATAAACTAAACTAAACTAAACACCATGTTAACCATGATCTGCATTTGTATTCTTTTATTTAATGACTGAATGCTGCTGTAGATGGCATCCTCTCACCTCTTTCCGAGGCACATCAATGGTTTCCTTTGGAGTCTGTGGGAGTGTTTGGAAGCAGACGAGAGGAAACGTGTAGTAATTAAAGCAGTGCTGATTTTTTTTTTTCCCTGCTAAAGTGATGCATGTAACATCTATGTAAAACACCGATCTTGAATTGGGCTCCGTTACCTTGAGAACAAAGCGTGATCTGTCACATTGTCTTCACATTCCACTGCATTTGAATCCCTGTCATCACAGAGGAAAAAAAAAACACATGGAGGACAATCAGTCAGACTCCTGGCAGGCAGAGTGAGGAAAAGCTGTGACATAAATTCATGTTTGTGCAGATGCTATCATTCAAATCCACCGTGGTGTGTGATGTGTGATTTGGGTGTCGTCCATGACAGACTAGTCAAACAAAAGTTTATTTTGCTCATTTCACGGGGAATAAATAAAATACGACTACAACTTACTACGACTGCAACTGAACAGGGAACGTGAGCGTCGTCTTTCTCTGGTGAGGTGAATGCGTGTTTTGCCCTGAAAGTGTGTTTGTGAGTGTAACTTGGCTCTTGGCACGGAGCCTCTGAGCACGTCTCTCCTGGCATTGTCCATAGTCCATCTGGTCTCATCAAACACACACACAAACACAAACTTGATTTTATATCTTAGTGAGGACACATCATAGACATAATGCATTCCTTAGCCCCTTACCCTAACCTTATCCATCACAACTAAGAGCCTAACTTTAACCCTTAGCCTAACCCTAACTTAAACTCAGGTCTTACTTCTGAAAAGGACCTTGGAAGTTGTGGGGCAAAATGTTCTCACAAAGATAGGGTTACATGTTTTTTTTTGTACACACACAGACTGAGATGCACAATGGACATTTGATCATGTTTACATCTGAAATCTAATGTTTTTCTCCACTGGTGAATCTGCTATTTTAACAATGGCGTGCCAAAGAAGTGCATAGTGTATGCTGCTGCATTACTCACAGTATACATGACAAACTGTACACCTGAATGTCATGTCACTGATGTTTGCCGACTAAAAATCAAGCAGGTCAGATGAGGTACTCAAAGTAAGACATAGTTTCATGGTATTTACTATTTACTTTATCCACAAACAAACAAGGGCTTTCAGCAATAATCTGTGGCCATTAATGTTCCAGATGCATGCTGAAGTGATTTTTCCCTGCCAGATATTCGGAGAGTTAGGTCAGGCGTTTTACAGCCATTGCTTTGGGTCTTTTCTTGGCTCAGTATCGGTGAAAGAGAGAGAGAGAGAGAGAACGAGAGAGGGAGCACAGTTTTATAATATTAAGTCACTGACTTGTTCATTTATCTTCACTGTGTCTACACGTGAATCATGAAGCAGCATGTAAAAGGTGGCAGACACACTTGCAGACGTCCCCTGTTTTGTGTCTTTCCTTCTCCTTTTTGCATCCACTAACAGCTCCATCATCTTCCACAACTCCAGGTGTGTATAAGTGTGTGCTTCCACATCCAGTATGTTTGTGGAGTGACAACACTCTTCTCCTGCTTTGCTCTCAACTAGCAGCGGTAACGACCACAGGGGCCATCAGAGGTGAGTGGGTCACACCAGTTCAAGGACTATTTCATTTCATTCATAAGACGTGAAAGGAGAATTTCATCTTACGTTTACTCATGAAACCCAGTTTCGAAAAAAATGAACAAAGAAAAATCAAGTGTTAATACTTTTTAAAAACACTGGCATAACAAGGTACGGCTCTGCTGCGGTTTATAAAAGCAGCTTTGGACAACACTACACACAGTTCTCCAAGCTGTTTGATGAGATACGCTTTTCACTGAGTAAAGTCCAAACCACAAACACACCATGCAGTACATGGACATATATCCAACTCCACTGTGCAACCTCAGATTTAATCTAAAAAACATTTAACCCCTGGTGCTGCTTCATGCAAAGGGTTTTTCACTTTGGAAAATACAGGGAGGAAAAATCTGTCACTAAAACTTTTCTCTCTTCTGTCAAAATAATGTTGGTTGTTTTTTTTTGGGTTGTCAGGGGCCAATTTAACACAATGTCAGAAAAAAATTATTTCCAAATTTTCTGTCAAATTAATTAACGCGTAAGTTGGAATGTGGAACCTGCTGTTCACTCCCTAATGTGCAAATATCTCCTGTTTTATATTTTTACCATAAAGGACTTAGTGCCTGGAATGTGAGTGGAGTTAAAGGTGCAATATTCAACACTGAGCCTTATACGATTTCAGAAAACAAATATAATCTATACTATATTAAGCATTTTCTATACTGTCCCAGGAGAGCATGTCTGATACAAAATGTAACATGAAATAATCACAAGTTCCGAAATTACACTGGAATACAGCAACAGACAAAGCACATAACGAGCAGTGTTGTAATTAAAGAAAGTAGCTCAAAGCAGCTGTAGGTGACGGACTCTGCAGATGTAATGGCAAAGAAAACTCATTCTTTAGCTAAAAAAAACCTTCAAACTAGGAGTGAGGTAAGACTCAGGTTGATACTGACCTGGCATGTACATGATGGAGATCATTCTGAATCATTAAAGGGCACTAGCATGACACGGGATATTTTGAAACATACAGAACATAATGTTCCTGAATCTGCTGCTGGTGCTCATCTGCAAAGGCACCCAAGTTCTACATTTGGCATGCTTTAAACTTTGTCCAGGATCTTTAACATAAAGCAAAGCATTCCTGACCGTTACTTTGCACTTGCACTTGTCTTCTTGACACCAGAGCCAACTGTGACCTTGACGCTGAAGGACCAGCTCCTCGTTGCCTCATGTGTCCTTGTCCCATTGATGTCGGCACATTCTCAACACTAGACTAAACACTTACAGCAGCAAGTGAAGCAAACGCTGCACAGCTTTTCAAATACACTATGGGTCACAGGTCCGAACTGGACTCATGGAACATCCAGTGGAAAAAAAAGCGCAACGGTCACAGTCTTTTCCCACCATTTCCACATCTATGCTTGGAATAAAATAAGTTGAGAAAAGGTTAAACGTTTAATCAGTGATAAGCTGTGAAGTGTTTCCTGGACTCTTATCTTAATTACTGATACCCAGCACAGATTTATGTGTGTTGATGATTCAAAACTGATTCTAATGACTCATCTGTAATTAGTTTTATTTGTCATCCCAGCAGCTGGCCAGAAACCTCATCAGCCATTTCAATTCAGTTGAACCTGCAATTAAAAAGTGTGGTGATGAGCACAGCTGGGAGGATGAGGCCTCTTTTTTTTTCTTTATTTTTTTACAAGCACATGGGTGGATGGGTAATGACAGAGTGAAATGACATCAAGTGACACTGCACGAAGATGAGCTGCCGCAAACCAGAGAGCTACAGCGGGGGAAACAAGAGGGAACACGGGGTGTGTGCCACGGAATTCAACCCACGCTGACATATCAGCTGTTTGTTGTGGAGAAGCGGCAGCCATCTTGTGGGTTGGCCTTCAAGAGGGGCGGAGGGGGGTCAACGAAAAGGGCTCCACCTTTACGCTGACCTGACCTCACTGAGAGGTCACAGGGGTCGTGTGTCGCTATGTAGTCGAGATGACGAACGTGTCGACGTCTGTGGTGAGCTAAAGGTGAGACAGCCAGTCTGTGTGTCACCAGCGCGGTTGTTAAAGCATTTCCAGCCAGTGAAGAACCATAAATTCCCACCTTTAACATCATTCCTCCCTTCATGAGTGAGACTCCTCAGAGCTTGGCGTCTGTATGACGGTAAATATTGTCCCTCACTTATCTTTGTTTAAACTTAAATTCTCTCAGAGGAGCAGAGATCGCGGTGCTTTTCGTTTGCCTTCAGCACAGCGTGGAGTCTCAAACCTCTGTGATTTACAGAAATTGTGACAAGCCCACAAAGCTGTATTATTTACACTGTTATTTACTACATTTAGGGTTTGACAGGAAAGCAGTGGAATGTGTGTTTATTTGAGGGGAGGTAAAGCAGGATTGGTTTTGTTTGTTTTCGGTCTGTTGTCTTAGCGTTAGTTCCACCACCAACAGGGATTCACTACTGTTTATTTGGACACCAATGCAGACCTTTGCCCTGTCCAAATGGGTGGCTAATCCCAGTCAAAGCTACTGTGGGGCCCCTGCTGCTGTTCATCAAACACTACCCCCTTCTGGACAAAAGTTTACTCACATTTCTACATGTTAAAGTGTGTTTATGGCTCAAAGGTTGCTGCATTTTAGTTGTATACAGTGTGTTAAGTGATGTCATTTCAGCCAAAAAACTACAAGTTTAGGATATAAAATAAATATCGAGGGTGTGGAGCAACAAAGGAACAATGTTGCTCAAAGCTAATGCTGCCTTCCACCCCCCAAAAAATAAAAATAGACAGGACTATTGGTGGACAAGGTACATGATGGGTAATGTCAGGTGATTTTTAGGGGCTTAGGAATTAAATTTGCTAATTTTTTCCCAGCCTTTTACAAAAGATTCTTTAGGATATAAGTTGTCAGTGACTTACATATTTTTAGGGAAATAGCTAGTTTACCAATTCAAAATAATATGAGGTGGTATGGAAATTGCATATTAAGACAGGTCAACATCCTTAGCATCTGCCTTGCCTTTCAGCGTTGGCTGAAAGTGAAAAAGCCCTTTTGTTACAATGATGACCAATCAACATTTAAAGACCAGACAATGCTGTTGTTTTTTTTTCCAAAACAATACTTTATATTGTAGCTGTCAAAGACATAATTTTAAGAGCAAATGTTCCCGAGAAAATTTTACTGTTTCTGTAACAATGATGGAACAAGTCACAAACACAAAGTGATTAAAAAAAGAGTATGCATTTTATACATATGTAAACCTAGAACTTTTAGTTTTTGAAACACAGTGGTCATAGTGATAACTGGCTTTTTGTTTTTTACTGGAACGGAAAACCGTAACATTAACCAGGCGACTTGATGGAGCCCTTTTTTAAGATGTGACGAAGAACAAGTTAGTCTTCCCAGAAGTCCACCAAAATCACATGTAGCCTGAAGTAAAAAGAGAAACAATCAATTCTGATGTTGCACTTTACAAAGTGTCCACTTAAACAATTACATTTTCTACATAAATACAATAAAATCTATTGTTGCGTAACAAGTGCTAGATACTTTTTTTCCTTTTGATTTTGTAAAATAGTCAACATAAGTCTTTCAGGATTGTAGATTCCATATGCTACAAGTAAAAGCACAACATGACAAGCACCCAAACTCCTCCACAGCGGCAACACAAAAGCAGTAAAAAGAGATAAAAGTGAAAGTACTTAAGTCCTTCAGTGCGCGATCCCTTGTGCTGATATGTGGTATGAGAGAGACAGACAGACAGACAGACAGACAGACAGACAGACAGACAGACAAGTAGGCAGTGCATGCAGACGTATGGATCATGCAGAGAGAAAGAGAAAAGGAATAAAGTGGAGTCAGACCAGGCAGCATAAATAAACAGACAGTTCCTGGACCTGACTGGACCCAAAGGTTAGAACAAAGAGATTTGCTCCCATCCTAATGAATGGAAATTATAACTAAATGGAATGTCACTGCTTTCTTTGTTACTAGACATTGTGTTAAGACTAACAGTGAAGACAGACAGCCAGAGAAGTCAGAGTGTGCTAGTTTTGGCTCCTTTTGAGAAACCAAAGCATTCAACAGTAGAAAAAAAAACCCCAATGACTGGCAGTGTCGTGCAAAGGTTCTGGGAATGTTCTGGGCCGGGTTACCATCTGATCAGCTGTACTTATATGCACAGGGATGTCAGCGTACCCCAGTTTAAGTTAGGACAGCCTGATTATCTGCAGTTTTAGGTCTTAACCACCAGGGTTGCTTATTTAAAACTTGTACCGATACCAAGGAAAATACTTGATACTCAATACAATCTTCGATACCACATGGGCAAAAATAATTCAACACTTTTACTTTATTCATCTTTTGGCTAAAACTGGTTTTAAAGGCCCTTCAGCAGCAGCATTTGCTATGTTCAGCCAGCTCAGTGTGTTCAGCTGCAAGTCATATGTTACTGTGGGTATCAATATTGTTGCAAATGAGTATCATCAAATACAAGTGTCAAATTCATATGCAAGTACCAATCCATTTTTTTTTCAACCAATATCTGACGTACTATGATAATGTAAATATGGTCCTCAAAACAAATTGTTCCACAAATAAAGAAGAAAGTGACGCCTTTCTGAAATGTATAAAACAGAATTGAATATAATTTATTTCATCCTCCACACTCCTTTGTTTTGTTCTCGTAAACATATTAAGTAAAAGATGCTTAAAATGACCCTTGACCTCTCTGGCCATCTGCAGGAGCAATAGGAAAGGTGGCCATGGTTGTGATTTAGAGAAACATAACATCAAATGTACATTTGCAGGAAAAGACAGTGTGTCACTATGCCAACAGAGGTCAAGGAGTACATTTTGATATTTTTCAATGAGCATCTTTCATTCAATTTACCTCTTGGTAGATTGAGATATGAAATGTTAAAATTGAAAGATGACAATGTAATCTTTCAATGTCCAGTAAAAGAAAAATAAAGATTTTCTTTAGAACAGGAGAAGCCAGGAATGTAATTCTGGTGTCCCACGGGACTTGTGAGATCAAGGATCAGCGATCAGATGGATACAGGACAGTGTTACCAAACACCGGAGGCCACCCTGAAGCCCTGAGTCATCACTTCCATGATGGATTGGATTTCACATGTGATGGATTGAATTTAATTTAAAGGAATGCCGATTTAAAATAAAACAAGATTTGGCCATCAGTGTAGAGAAAGAGCACGGTCACGTTCCAATTCAAAACCCCCCCCCCACGTTCCAATTCAAACCCCCCCCCCCCCCCCCCCACGATCTTACTCTTGCTACAGGATGAAACTGTGAAGCTGTGAGGAAGACGTGTGAAGAAACAGATGACCATGCACTCCGAACATTTTTTAGATGTAACCAAAGCAGATGTTAAATTTTAGTGACAAATATTGAAACTGAAGTAGTGCCAGCTAAAATGTGTGTTCCTTTCTAAAACAGTCTAGATGAATCAGTCACAAATGAAACAAGGCAGCACGGAACAGCATGAATATGTGAGACTGTATCAGTGTTATGGAGCCAGAGGGATGAATAAAGCCAAGAACTCGACATTAGTGTTGAAAGATGAAAAGAGAAAAGTAAAATGCTACTCAACGCAACAACCTGTCACCAAGTTCAGCAAACGGTGCCTTCAGTAACACCTTAAATGGGCCGACTATATGAAGGACCCATGAAAAAGTGTACGTTTTTCCAATACCAACTTTCAAAAACAAGATTAGAATATTTCATTATGTATAGATATATAATATACTCAATTCTTTTTATATATAAATCTACTATGAACAGACAGTAAATACACAATTGGCCATCATTATACAAAGTAGAAACATTTGCAACCCAACCCTCTCACAAAAGCCCAAACCCAGAAAACACGGTCATGTAATGTCCACTAAAATCTGAACCTTCATCTGTTGCGAAGAAGGTCAACTTTACAAAGTATCACAGAATGAACAGAGGAGAGAGAAGGAACCATGTGTACAAAACAATAGGAAAACACGTAAAAAAAAAAAAGACGTCACTGGAGAGAGAGAGAAAAGAAGACATGGATGAGAGGAATAAAAGTAAAAAAGTAGTCATTTACAAATATTTGTGGCAGGAATACTCAGGAGATCAATGTCCTATATACAGTAAACAGCAGTAAACAACACAGCACTGTTTCTGTCCAATGAAAAAACAAAAAAAGCAATACAATAAACATTTGACTAGTCTTTTTTAGATGTAATTAAGAATGCTGGCAGCACTTGCCGAGCAGCCAAATACACGTGATGGACGATATCAGGCGGGAATTGAAATTTTGCAAACTGTTCACAAAGTACAGAGCAGCTGCTAAGAGTCACAATGAGGCATAATCATTTTCAAAGTCATATAAAAGTGTTTTACCTGCAAAAATTGACAATCAGATTTTACTAAAACTAGGTATGCGGCTGGTGTTTTGTGTAATCTGGCTAGTGGGTCAGGGCACTTTTTTATGTTGGTAAAGGAGTCAAATTCAAAGATAGAAAGAGAGTCAAAGATAATGGAAAGAGAACAATCTTTTACCTCATGCCACTGAAATATTCAGATTTGTAAGATACATTTAATTAAATTTTTTTTAAGTCTCCTGAAAAGCAAACATAGCGGAGGATTCATCAAGAGGAAAAGCTGTGCTACATTTGCTACGCTGAGTTCTTTTTGTGTTGCCTTTTGCCAAAATGATGATTAAAATATAAATATAAATAATATGTGTATACACTTTTATTTGGAAAGAGCAGCTTGTGCTTCAGTGTATACTAACAGATGTGCATGCACCTGCCTCATAGCACCTGACATTTGGAGAGCAGATGTGCATAACAAGGGACATGATATGTTAAACCAGCTGTGTGTGTCTACCCCTCTAGAAAATACCAGGTGGTATGGTCCGTGTTACCACAGAGGGGGGCTTGGTTTGACAAATTAGCTCATATGAGATTATTTTCCTCCGTATCCCTAAAAATCTGCAAAAAATGAGACTGATTTCTATTTTCTATACGTATAAAATAAGTAAAATGGTGACTAATGCGCTTTTTTTTTTTCTTGTGATTGTCAGTTGTTTGACTTTAAGGAGATGAAGTTTTATCATGCTCATCATGAGTATGAACAGCTTTTTCTTAGTCACACATCTTCAGAACAGTGCATAAACCGATGCCAATTAGATGTAGGTTTTACTGTGCGATACTAATCCACTGGAAACTGCCTTCTAAGATAAGACTGAAAATGAGGAGGAAACAAAGACAGAGGTGCAGGGAGAGACAGTAGGTTGTTGCAGGGAGTTATAGGTCAACATGCTGAGTCTATGTGCCAACAACATGCGGGCAGAGGATGTCATTCTCAGACAGAAATGTTTCAGGGGATGGAGAGAAGCAGATTTGTTCCCTGTTTATTTAAGGCCCAACAGAAAAATCCACCACTTTTTTGTTTTTCTTTTTAAAAAAGGCACAAGTGCACATGGTCTTTTCACTGTTGCACACTCATCTGTGATCTCCAACCATCTTGTACAAAAACAACCCAAGAATTCCACCACTTTTTTTCCTGTTGATTTGGATGTATCCAAAAAAAGAAGCAGGAATAATCCATCCTTAGTGCAGAGTCACAATCATACCAGCTCTGGTGGCTTTTGATTAAAGTAAGAAAAGAACCATAAAGCACAAAGAAAAGAAAAAATAAAGAATGATCTACAGTTGCGAAGGTGACTGTAGATTGTCTGTGCACGGTTCCAACTGGCATTGAAGAAGTACATCTATGTAGTGTTTTAAAAGGACTGGCACGTAAAGATGTAGCCAAGTTCTTAAAAAGACAAAGCAACACATTTCTGCTGATGACAGGGATATTATGATCAGTAAAATGCATTGCTCCTCTTCAGTGTTTCTGTTCCATAAGTTGCCACTTTTTCAGCTCTGCATGTTCTCTCAAATCAAAAGAACCCATCTTGATATGGCATCAATGTGAAGTGGAATTGACATTGAAATTGACTGGATGAGGTCAATATCAAAGATAAAGTCTGAGTGGTCAAAGGCTTGAGATGTGTCTTTACATTGGAACTTCCTCTTCCATTGGTTCCTCTTCAGCTCTGGGAAAATAAAGATAAGATCATGAACAATGCAACTGTACATGCAACTATGAAGCACAGAGTAACCTTAGCAGCGAAGAAAGGCAAAAAAGAAACAATATATTTTACTTTGCCTCAAAGCTTAATATTGTTATTGGATATAAAACAATGATTAGCAGAGCTTACCACAACCAGCTGAGACTCATTGGTCCTTAAAGGTCCAGTATGGAACATTTAGGAGGGTTTATTGGCAAAAGGTGAATATCCTACCATTAATTGTTTATATTAATGTATAATATTTCCAAATAAAAACAGATGAATCAACTATTGAGTTTATAAACCAATTTAATTCTGGTGTTAATTTTCCAGCTGGTTGTAAATGTGGTTTGGGAACCGGGACCATACTGATGTGAAAGGGCTATACGTAGTCTCACCATTAGAGGTCACTAATTCTTACACACTTGTCTTACCTCTTTCCAATGTGTTTGTTGGCAACAGACAATGAGGCCATAGCGGAGACAGTCTCAGCTTCCTCTGCGTCACGCCGGAGGGCTTCACTCAGTGAATAACCAAGCGTGGAGGCGGAGCGTTGCAGTGAGCGCCAGTATTTACCTAAACCAATTAAAGGACACAGCAATAAGTATGAGACTATGGCTATTCATTAGTGTGTGCAGAGTGTAAGAGATCTAATGTGTTAGATTGTACTGTATGCGATTTGCATGGGGAAATAATGGCAGGCAGAGAAAAAAATGGAGAATTAATAAACAAACAGTTTTAAAGGGACAACAGATTACTTTTTGTATCCCTAGTGGTTCCTGTTTAGTGACAGAACACAGCTATTTTTCCTCCATTTGTAAATAAGAGAATGTTTTTCTCAGTAGTGTTTTGATTAGGGAATAATCTTGACAAGGTTAAGCCAAAAAGTCCAGCTTTAAATGTAAAATATTGTATGACTGTATGATGTAGGATGATAATCAAAGAGATGTAGATACAGGCACACCCACTGGAAATCCACTTACTCTGAACTTCAATGACTTTCTCCATAGAGTGGACTGCAATGGCATTTGGTCTCTGTTGTAGCACCTCATCAGGAATGGGGTCCAACTGCATTGAAAAGAACACACATTTCCTGCTTCATATGATGGTGCCGCATATTTAGCAGTGACAGCATTATGTTTTCACAGAAGCCACATGGGGCACTTGCGCAGTGATGTAACTGGCATTGCTGGCACTGAATCAGTGCCTGTGGGAAACATGGGCTAAATCATCTGCAGCTTATTTTGCCATATAGTGGGTTATGGCTGAACATGTAGTTCTATGAGTATGACTGTCAGGCATTCAGAAATACTGCTGCAAAACCCTGTAGTTGAACTACTGTGTTTTACGATTACTTTTGTGTGTGAACTAAAGCCCACTTTTCTCCACTCACTGCAAGAGATGGAGAACAAGTTCGAGCTGCTGAAGCAATAGAAAATAGACTTGCAGGTGCACACACCTCCTCCTCCTCTTACTCCTTCTCACACTCAACCAGAGCTTTGCTACTCTTTGACAGAAACTATAATGTGTGCTTTGTATAATGTCCCACTCTTAAGGGACATACTAGTTTGGAAAACTGAATGCTCACACAAGGGTGTGCACACACTGAAATGCATACACACACACACACACACCTCTGGGAGGGAGCACTTCTGAGCACACAAAACTGTCCAAGCCACAACTCAGAGGAAACTGGGCTATTCCCAAATGTGCCTTCCCAACCTGGAATGATTCAATTTCCCCTTTGGCTGACTGCTCATAGGACACTCTCTCATCCCATTTTGTCAAACAGGCCTATTCAGCTCTGCATTCCAACACAGACGACATGCATCCCTCTTCAGCTCAATCATGACCAAAATGAAATAAAGAACCAAGTGTGAAACGTGTAAAAAGAGACTTAGGAGTAAAAAAAGATCTGGCCTGAGATTTTGGGAAAGAATGCCAGTGAGAAAAGAAAAAAGTCACAGTTGGTTGGACTCGCTTGGCTGTAGATAGAATTTTTTTTTGTTAAAACAAATAGCGCAGAGGAGGGGTTTGTGGGGGCTAAAGGAAGAGGGATACTTTAATCCTGCTGTGGCATGACAGGCTAGATTAAGCACAGAGGACAGAGAGAAGTGCGTGCACTCAGGTACACACACATATACATAAAGTTTGTGCATATACTGTATATTTACATTGATATATTTTGTATTTAGCCAACACTCTGATTAGGAGGAATTCACAAAAATGAGCAACAACAACAGGCAAAATGCAGATTTTACACGATGTGCCGTTCTTTACCATATTCTTTAAATTGACAAATTAATTTGACATAATGTTCCATTGAAGACCTGAAACTAGTGAGACCAATAACTCTTCTTCAAATCAGTCCCCTGTTGTCTAACTGTTACTACTACTGTTCCTACTAGGTCCATTTTTATATACAGTCTATGATTTAACTGTGCGACTGTACATCGCCCGATTCTAATGTTCAATAGTTTATTTATGTAATAACTCAAAGGCAATTTTATTTTCTTCACATTGCAACAGTTACAACTAGGGTAAAAAGTAATCCCTTAACTGCTATTGTACTCAAAAAATGTGGAAGTTTGACCCACAAAATTCTTTTGATAATTTCAGAGGGATTTAATACAATATGACATATTGGATCAGGTTTAATGTGATATGATCTCCAAAAACAGCTGCTAAAATCTCACTGTATCCCCACTAGTCTCAACTCAGCTCTACCTGGTCCACACTAACCCAGCCCCCTTTTAAAACAGGGTCAGGGGTTGTCTTGGGTTTCACTGGGGTTTTCATAAGGTTCGCCTCAAAGCAGGGTTTTGGATGAGGGCAGTCCTTCAAGCTTGAATGACAGCTGGGCCTCACGCTTATAAACTTTAATGGCTCTTGTCATGGAGCTGCAGGGAACCCCACCTGGCAGGTATGGCAGACACACATGCACTATTTACATGCATACATTTGTCCACCATTTCACCCAGCACAACATTTCTCTTTCACTGAGTTTTTGTGTCTGGACTTCAAATCTTCAAATCATCGGATGAGCCTTGGGAGTTGAGAGAGTGAGACAGAAATGTCCATGAAGGCTTGTTTGCTCTCACAGTGTTGACAGACATCTGAAGGAGACACTGTCTGTGTGACACAGTCGTCCAACATACAAGTTCCAGGCCAGAAAAAGTTGAGACACTCTGGAAAGCCATGAGCTGAGAGTGAGGAATGTGCCCCGGTAAAAACATTCCTGAGGGAGGCTGAAACCAAAACATTGGAAAGAGGAGAAATTCCACTTGTTCAGCAAAGGAAAAGTGCACAAACCATCCATTGTTTACTGTTGTGCCCATATGCATACGTTGGCAGTCCCAAAAAAAGGTTGATTATGTTATGCTAAATGAACAAGGTAATGACGTGTATTGTGCAAAGCAGGTGACCTTTTCAGAGGAGGGTGTGGGTTTGCCTTGTAGTCAGGGGAAGGTGGGGAACAGTCAGACAGGTGAAGCCAAGCATCTTACTGTAACAGCAATGTAAACATAGTGAATAACCTCACTGGCATGTGGTAACAATTAGCATATTACCCTGTTGTTTATCAAATAATTGCTCACAACCATGGTTCAAGCTGGGCCAACATCTGTTTGCAAGCAATCATCAATTAGTCCTGGGTTCAGAGTTGACTAGTGTAGTCGCCAATGCATCATTCATGAGCTATTTAACTAGAAAGGCTGCATGATTACGCATTACAGTGGTGGGGGTGAATAAAAGAGCCTGTAAAGTCCATTCAACAATTTTCATCCCTCTCTTTCCCAGCGAGTTTGACCTGTTTTCAAAGGAAACCTAATGCTCATTATAGCAAAGTTTGTCTAAACCTGCCAATAAAAAGAGCAGATATATTTCTCACACCAGCAAGCAGTAAAACGCTGGAAGTACAGGCTACACAGGAAGTGAGGAGGATATGCATGAAACACCTTTAGGATGTTTTGGTTCCTCTGTGGACGCTGTCAAAATCTGCCTTTCAAGACTGCCACACAATAAAAGCCGTGCCCACAAAACAAACAAAGTGGCATATATGTGTTTTCCTTACATTAATATCGTTGTTTTTGTTGTTGCTTTGCTGGAAGATATTAATTATATGTGTAAATATGTAAAATGCAAATTAGTTTTTTCATATCTCATAACTGGCACAACAGAGAACCTGTAAGTCTAAGACCATTTCTACTCACCGGCCACTTTAATAGTTACACCTGTTCAACTGTGTATTAAAGCAATTATCCATTCAGCCAATTACATGGTAACAACTCAATGTTAATGCAAATATCTATATTTATAATTGTAGATGATAAAAAAAGCAAATACATTCTCTCAGTAAACTCTCTCACACTCATGTTTGCTGTTTCATCTTCCTGCAACAACTCTCAAATCTCATGAGATTGTAGAGCAAGAATTGAGCAAGAGTTGAGTGATACTAGTGCTTCAGTAATGCTGCCAGACTCTTACAATAACAATTTCAGCAATTTGGCTGTTTACTGTGTTTACAGCCCAGTTACAGTAAAATGCTCAAAACAACATAGAATATTGCAGTTGCCCCATATGATTACATTGTATCAGCTGTCACTGTGTTGCAACTGCTGGTCAAAATGATCTACTGGACCAATTCTAAAAGTTTTTGGAAGTAATATTCACCAACACACTCATATTTAAAAACATAGATCCCAGGTTGAAAAATTTCCTTGAAGTGACTTTGGTCTACTGACATTTTTAAACACAGAGAGAGAATGGGTGGAAAAGAGAATATATCCAGTGAGTGGCAGTTTTGTAGGTAAACAAATGCCTTTTTGATGACAGAAGTCGGAGTAGAATAGTCACACTGGCTTGAAAAGATAGAAAAGCAACAGAAAAACAAATAACTCATTATAGCCAAGGTAGGCAGAGGACCATCTCTGAACACACATGTCAAACGGAGAGGACGATGGGCTATAGCAGCAGAAGACCACACCAGGGGCCACACCACCTTAATTACAGTAGATGTCCTGTGTTCCTAATAAAGTGGTTCTGAACGTATGTTTTAGGGCTGCATGCTATAAATATATAGTTTACAGATTTCTATTATGCTGACGTCTTGGTTTTTGGACACAACCAGACGATGCAAACCTCAAGAGTTTGAAGCTTCATAAATAAAAGCACAGCTGACTGGTTAATCCAGCTGTGGTCCCATGTCTGCATCCACTCATACTCTCCATTCACACTCCATCCAACACAGACACACAACTAAAACCACCTCAGTAGACACAATCAGACAAGTTCAAAATTAGTCTGAGTGAGCAGGTGAAGCTGTGATGTGTTAGATTTCTTAATATTTACAATCTGACACTATCATCAGAATTTGTCAGCAACGATTAAAAAAAAAAAAAAAAAAAAAAAAACCTACAGGGCCTTTTTTCTCTCCCACTAGCTCAATCCCCCACTGACATTTTCCAGCTAAATTCCACATCCATTACAGAGACCTTCACTGAGATTATGATAAAAACGTTTGCTTCCTGTTATTTTGATCTACTTGGGGACATTTCCACGTCTTTGCTAATCCTGTTGATTGAGACTTTATAAAATTTTAAACTCTGGACAAGAAATAAAATGACTGCTATAGAACATAAAACTGTGCATAACAGGAAAATACGACTAAAATGAAGACAGGTACAGCTGCTATATAACAATAGTTTCCTGCCTCTCAACTGACAATCATTTCTACATTTCCCTTTATCTCTAGACCCAGGCCAACCCCAGAGTTGTAGGTGTGAAGGTAACCATTTTCAGATGTGCACCAGTGATGGGGCCCCAGGTGAGAGGGTGAGAGTCCTGCAGAGCTTAGGCAATTGACGCTCACTGCCTCCTGCCGCCTTTCAAATTTTCAGCTCCCTGTGGCACCCATCCAATGACCCCCTCCAAACCCCCGCTGAGGCCGAGGCTCTGCAGGCTGCTGAAACTTGATACACAACCCCCCACCAATACAATCCATTATTTTTGCAGCAGGGTGTTGCTGAGAGTATGCAAAGTGTCCTTCAAACTAAAAAGGCTTGAGAGTGAACCTCTGTGACAGGAAAAAGCAACCGCCCTGCTGAGATGCCCTTGAATTCCTGAAACCTTACCAGCTGTAATGACACTTTTATGTGGCTTTGAGTCACTGGTGGGCAAAGTGCAGGTAAACAGTTAAGTTATTAGATTACACCTCTAGTGATGTTAGTTTTCTTTGTCCGATTTGGCACGTGTCAGTTCTTTCCTTTTGAGAAATAACCTTCATAGGTTAATACCTTGGTTGGCATGTTGTTTTACCACAGCTACAGTTTGGCCGGTGTTACTTCATTTATCTGTGGTGGTCAGTATCTTTGTGTTCCACTCAACTGGTTGGTTGCAGTCATCTAGTGTTATTGATGGGATTCTATGTTATTGTTCTATTTGTTTTGCCCCAACTCCAAGGAAAACGAGTTCTTGGATTATGATCCAAGAACTCATTTATAGCTCAAACTGTCTGAAAATGCTGGAGATCCCATTACCATTAGACACAGATTCAGATATTAAGACACTGACTTTTATTATTTGTTTTGAAAATATCAATGAAATTATGTTTGAAATGTGTTTGTCCACTGGATGAATGCAGGTGCACACAACTATAATTGTCACGCATTTTTGACAGTGAGCGCATTTTAGTCTTTTTAATCACACCAGCACATTTTTCTACCACATGAGTACAACTATAGGAAATCAAATAATAAATCTATGATAGAAAGCACTTCCATACTATTACAAATATCTAATCAGATTTATGGAACAACGTGCATTAGTGGAACTGTTCAGCATGTCTTCAGGATTTCTCAGTGTGCAGAGGATAATGACTTTAGCAGGTACAGTAGCTACTCCAATGACAACCACCACACTGAGGCTGAACCCGTGGCTAGTGGACGCTTTCTCAAAATGAATGCAAAGGTTCTTGATACTGTGTGTTCTTTCCTGATGCCTATGCTGTTGGGGCTTTTAATTTTTAGCTTGAATAGCAGGGTCAAACAAAGATAAGATTTTAAACACCATTGTTTCTCCACTTCTTTCTCCCAGAAGATTTGGAGAAACATTTTTGTTCCAACACAAAAATCCATCTTCTGTGATAAGACACAATAAGGATGTAGAGAAAACAAATCATGTAACTCAGGACTACACATCTCCCAACACTAAAAAAACCAAACTCAACAAAGTGTCCAAAGCAAAACACAATGTAGCTGTCTTACTCCTCTATGACAGTTTTCCTTAAATGCAAATGTTATTTTCAATCCATTGATCAGTCATCAGAACGATTGTCTACTATAAGGTGAAGTATAAAGACACATGACTATAAAAGTACAAATTCTCCCCCTCTTCTCTTCACCTACAGCTCTACAATCTACATTCTGTGCCATAATTCAATGTTGGATGCATAATCTGTGAGGACAAAGTGAGACTGTGTCGTGCATCCAACAAAGCACTCCAGCTTCTCTGTGAGCTGGGAGAAAGGAGTGGGTGGCTGTGTGGAGCTGCAATTCTGTTGTGCACCATGAATCACTCACAGAAAGCCAAAGTTTGCTCAATTCCACAGCCCACCCTACACAATCCCACATTTAACCTTCTGCCTGGAAATCCTCTCCCTCTGACGTGCTTGAGCGTGTGTGTGTGTGGTGACTTCCCTGACAGAGGCAGTGTGAGAGAACATGAAGACAAGATGGTTTTGGCCCAGTTGAAACAACACTGTTGTTGAAGGCAGGAACAAGCCTGTTCTGTATACAACTATGTAACAGTCTGTACTTTTTAGGTTTGGCAGTTAAATTCATTCTTTCTGTCATTAGATGTGTTTATTCATAAAATAGGGAGCCCATGAGTCAAAGCTGTCTGAGATTAAATTAGCTAAGGAAATCTGATTGATTAATTTATTTATTTTTTGGCTTTGAAAGAACAAAACAATATTTTGCTTTTATTATTTTCAGTATGTTTTTTTAATTTTTAAAGTCGGGTAAAATTAATTACATCTGGAAAAAATGGCCACAATGAAACTGCACTCTAAAACTTTGATGTCGACATCACAAATAAACCAGATGCTTTTCAGCTGCCTTAAGCCCTGTATGTTCACTTTAAAACACAAAAACTATACTAATGTGGCTATAAATAAAGCTCATCAGTATGCAACAATCTGCAGAGACTTATGCATCACATTTGGCCAGGATCAATTTGAATAAAAATTATTTATTATTGAATTTATGTACTAAGCCCCAGCTAGATTACATTTTTAATAGGAATTTCAAACAGTGTGCAAAGCAGTTTCATTTCACTCTAAGCATATAGTTTAGTCCACAACTCCTCATGCATTTGTTGAATTTTAATGCCTTGCTCAAGGTCATTTTGACAGTAATATATAAGGACAATTTAATAGCGAATTGTTCCTTTCCCCATTGGACCTCATCTTACCTCATTGCCAAGCAGAGCAGAGACACAGGCTTCAGAGGCATCACATATGGCTGTGAGGTCATGACCCCCCTCCAGGGCAAGCACCAACCGACCGCCTGCCAGAGCCATCAGCTGCCTGGTCAGGTAGCCGAAGCCTGTAAACACAGGAAATGGCAGGAAAGAAAAGGTAGAGGAAAAATACGAATGCAGGGAAGGAGACGGGGGTGGGAGGGAAAAAAAAAGATGGGGTAACACTGCTCTTAAAACTCGACTTCCTGTCGGGATATCGATCAAAGGAAAAAAAAAGAGAGAATGTGGGTTTGAGCATGCATGAAGGAAGGGGACCATGGGTTTACTGGAGGCCAGAAAACAAGCCAGGTTTAATTTTAATAAATGCAGCTTTGCGTTTAAGCTTGGCCTTTGATCTTTGTTTTTCAAGAGGAGGGGAGTTTGAATATATGCATTTAGCCAAACTTTCCTTTCCCCCCATCCTTCCCATCCTCCTCTTTCTACAATCTTCTCTAAACCACCCATATAACTTCCTTTGCAAACCAAGACTCCTGCTTTTATTTGAGATCTGCAGGATGGTTTTACAAAAGCTCTTTGCTGGCACGCCAAGGTCTTGATCTGAATACACAAGTCAGCCACGCAAAATAAACACAACATGTATTCGTGTCTACGGCTGCGATCAGGAGTTGGTGGTGTGTTGGGAGATGCAGAGTGAGGTTATACAGAAAGTCTTTAAATATAAAAGTGATTTAAGAATCTTCATTTTCAAGACCCTGTAGACAGGGGAGTGATTAAATGGATAGCTGTGGTCAGCACTTACAATTGGCTGTCAGTTTGTATCCTCCCAGGGGCGGAGCATGTCCATCCACCGCATCAAAGCCAGAAGATACCAGAACCACGTCTGGGGAAAACTCATTGGCAATAGGCATAACCACCGTCCTGGAACAACCAAGAAAGATGTCAACAAAACGGTGTATTATTAGTTGAAGCTGTACAGGAGAGGAGTGAGTTTTCTGAAGTCTAAATCTTTAACAAAAATAGAGGTGCAACACTTTCCCATTTACTTGTCTTTCACTTATGGACCCTATGATTTGATTGCAATAAAAACTGTCACAGCTATTAATAGGCTGGATGAAGGACAGGATTATTGAGATTCAATCTAGCATGACCCAACCCAACATACATTAAATATATGGTATATTCCATAATAAGAAAATGTTGCTCAGCCAGCTCAAAGTACAATAAAACCCACCAAGAAAAACGAGCCAAGTTTTCAGAACTGGTAGGATTACCAGTAGAATTTTGAAAATGTGTCTCATTAAGCTTGGTGGTATTTACACTATCTAAAGTGAATATAAACTGCTTTAAAAGAAGGTGTGACTTACAGCTGAAATGCTGTGTTTATTCATCTGTGATCTTCCACCAATAAAAATTGCTCATTAAAAAGCTACACCAATGATTTTACACAATTTTTCTTGCAGTCAAATAGTAAAACAAAACCCCCCATGCCTGAAGTTGGATATTATTACAGAGAAGAGTGGGCAGCTTGTTTTATACAAGCTAACTGTCTAGTGAACTCTGTGACCTAAAACAAAATACAAATGAGAGACCAATATTAAAGTAGGTCTGTTGTGTGCCAGCTGTCCTTCTGATGATTCTAGTGTAGCATATGTACAACCTGGCTGAAGATGCTTTCACATTTTTTTTCTGTCTTTCTTGGTTTTCAAAGCAATCATATATCTACAATGTGAGTTGAAGAGAAAATTACCACATAGCGTGTGTATGTGAGATAATTTTAACACTAGATGGGTGTGGTGAACGTAGGATGTTTGTGCACATCCTCCATCCAACACACAGCTGCAATGTGTCATGCATAGAAATCAAATCATCAGTGGGATCCTGGGTAGTGATTCACTGCAAGCTATGGCTGGAAAATCCATCCTGGTTTAAATGGTGACCCTTTATGAAAAAAAAGATATGCATGTTGATATTGAATTGGTTTAGATGAGATTTATTTCTTAAGGGAGCTGGACATCAACATCGACACAAAGATTATGGTTTATTTAAAGTCATAATAAAGAGATTAAAAATTGCATAACTAAGTATGAGAATATCTATGAATTAGAGATTGACAAATAAAGAATTACTGAACTTACAATAGTGGGGGTGGTCTGGTATTAGTTGGCTTGGCATGAAAAGATAATGTGTCATACAGGATACTTCACTTGATTCATAAAATGTTGGACCTCAATGCCCAAACAAGTGGCTCTCTCTGATTTCACTGAGCCATTTCAGGTTCGACTCAAGATTTGTCTTTTTATTTTGGAGCTGGGAAATTTGTGAAAGCTATATTTCCTTCCTTCGTAGGTCTTTTGTCCCTTGTACTTTGCAGACCTCAGGAACACGGTGCTGGTTTGCCAACTGTGGGTGAGCGGCATGCCCTGAACTCCGGAGGCCACCGGTTTTTCCATTTCTTGTTCACCACCAAATTATAACCCTGAACTGTGCACACCACACCCCCCGCCACAACACAACACTCATACGTACACACAGCTGTCTGAGGGAGAGGCGGGAGGTAGTATTAGGAGCTTACTGGTAGTTGCAGACAGCAAGGATACACAGAGTGCGTGCGTCACTGTGTGTTTGCGTGAAGAGCTGGCAAGGTTTCAGAAGAAAACGTAATGCGAAGAGGATGAAGGAGTTTGAGTAAGAAATACAGAGCTACAGAGAGTGCAAACATGAAAGAGGGCAAGATTGAAAGAGGAAAAATCATGGACTAAAAGTGAGGGAGGAAACACCTAATTGGCAGGAAATATGTTACAGCAAGTGCAAAAGTGATTGTTTCATGTATTCCTGGGCTTTAAGGTAGACAGTACTACAACACAACCCTGTAGTATCACGGATTGAAGTATGTAAAAAAATATATATTATATTTTGATGCAGTTGTTGCATCTTTTTTCTTCCTCTTCCTTTAACTACTCACAAAACACATAAAGACACACACACTGGTCTAATGACATTTGGGCTATAAAAGACCCCACACTAAAGGGAGTTGGCCACAAGCGCTTATATGGGCCTACACACAACGCGAAGGGTAGCCTTGGGTGCCAAGGATACTTAAAACCACTGGAGGCTCCACCCACTCCCTCCTCCAACCATGAATACACACAGAGACAGTTCTGGTCACAATGATGAAAACTGCTGGCGTCATCAGTTCCAGCCCTCATCCCCTGGATTATTACCCTGACATTTAAAGACATAAAAAAGCCAGAGTTATCAATTAGCAAACTAGCTTACAGGGAAGGTAGTGGCTTTGGGGAAGAATAATAGGGTGTGAATCAGAGGCTATGTATGCCCAGATGAAAAGACCTTTCTATTAATTAAGGGAGGGGAGAGTTTACGACTGAGCCGTGGGCTATGGAACATCCTGAACAAATCGGTTGTGATCACCACCAATGGGTCTCTTTTGGCTGTGTCTGACTGTGAATTACTTGAATAAGCATGTAGTTTG
This sequence comes from Brachirus orientalis, assembly GCA_016785285.1. Taxonomy (NCBI): domain Eukaryota; kingdom Metazoa; phylum Chordata; class Actinopteri; order Pleuronectiformes; family Soleidae; genus Brachirus; species Brachirus orientalis. The sequence continues at coordinate 3,555,346 of JAFBJR010000107.1, read as the reverse complement.
AACTTTTGTTTGGTATTGTTTGATTTACCTAGCAACAGGTGTTCACATGTCTGCTAAGGAATGGATGGGCCGGCTTGAGTATGCATAATTCTTGTGTATTACCATGGCAGTAGGACAAAAACTAACTTTAATAATGCAATTTGCAAATTGCAAAGTCTGCCATTTATATGAACAACTTTTTTTTTTAAATTGTTATATGACGGTTGTAAATAATAAATACATCTTGGAAACATTTCCCATCTTAAAACTTTACATCCTGTCATTAGAGTAAAGTAGTTCATATTTGGATTATGTCCTTCAGTAATGCTATATTGTTTTAAATCTATAACACAGAGACACTGAACTGAACTGAAGCTTAACTTAAAAAATGATACTACAAATCAGCACACATTTGCAATGTGTGCCAGAAAAAAAAGAGTTTCTTAGAAGTAACAGAAATATAATCCACAGGTTAATACAGGAACAAGGAAAGGGATAACTCATCTTTGTGTAATTACTCTGCAATTTATCAACTTAAACATTTTAATTATGCATTTCTATCTGGCAAATTCCAAGGTTATTATAAGAATAAAGGTTGTTTACTAATACCATTTAATTCTAAAGTTTCATAAGGTAGTAACTAACCAACATCTAATAATGCTCTTCACACCCCCTCCAAAGGGTAGGGAGAGGCTCATTTTAGAAAAAAAAATTGAGAAGCTGTCCTTAAGAGGGAGCACTGCTCCTCAATCCAGTCTATGAAAGGTTAAAATGCAGAGTTTCAAGGATTTCCCCTCCGTTCATGAAGAGACAGACGAGGGGGGGGGGGGGGGAGAGAGAGAGACACAGAGAGAGAGAGAGAGAGAGAGAGAGAGAGAGGGAGAAAGGATAAGAGAGCGAAAAACTCACACACGCACACTTACACTTCAAAGCCCTGTCATCTGGCACTGTGGAGAGCTGGTTTGAATTAAGTTTAATTCTCCTACTCTCTCGTCTTTCCAAGTTCATGGCAAAAGATGCAGTGAAAGGAGAGGAGGGGGAGAGAGCGAGAGAGCAAGAGCAAGAGAGAGAGAGGGACTGAGAGACAGCACCTCTGGTTTTCATTAGGGACAAGTTTCTTATCTTTTTTCCCTATGCTTTCTGGAGGCTCAGATTTGATCCCCTGCAAATGCAACGTGGCACAGGCCAGCGAAGGAATGGTTAGGTACTGGCAGAAAGGCACGCATCTCTATCAAAGAGAGAAAGGGAGGAACAAGAGGACCACAACTTACAGATAAATAATGACATTGAGAGAGAGAGAGAGAGAGAGAGAGAGAGAGAGAGAGAGAGAGAGAGGCGGTGTGTATCAGGTGTCCATCCCCATGTTTCAGTCAGCAGTTCAACATTTATAAGCTCACTGATGCAGTATAACATATATTTCATCACCGCTGTGAGCTCATGTTCACTTGCATTGTTTTGTTTACAAGCAAAATACAAGCTCACAATAGTTCAAATCCAGAGTTAACCTGGTTGCGGAACTAGTTAAGTTAGTTTGCTGTTGCACTGTGGGACCTTTCCATAGTCAAATCTTGCTTCAGCTTTAGTGAAGTAATGAAGCACTGTTCTTAAGTAATACACACACTGTTGTTCTCTGGTCTCCTTCACTTTTTATCATTGGACCTCTTCCACAATGCAAAGGAGACTGATTTAATAAGCTACGATTACATAAACAGTACACACAGCCAGAGTAAAAGTCTCCTCACATGCATCGTCACTCAGATTCATGCATGGACAAATATACACATACCAGACTGTATAAAAAGTATATCCAGATTTTTTAATGTTAACAGTGCATGACTAATTAGGTTAAATTGCAGCATTTGATAGGGGCACTTCCAACAACTGAGCTAAATTAGCTTTGGGGGTAAATCCAATTTTATGCAACTTTATAAAGGTGTTAACATACTGAACTCAGTTCTTAATTTTATGTATGGTACTGCATGTATTACTGGTCCAAGGAATTCATTTATAATATTCTTTTTTAAATTGAAACTACATGGCAGAGTGGTCTCAGACTTTAAAGCCTCACAGGAGATGTTTAAAAAGGCGTACTACACTCACCATTGGCTAGAGTGGTGGATTGGATTATATATGTGTGTGTGTGTGTGTGTATATATATACACACACACACACACACACACACACACACACACACACACACACACACACATATAATGTCTAACGAATGATATATATCAGTTGTCATCAGTGCACATGCAGGCAGAGTAGAAAGAGGAGGATGACGAGGGGATGAAAAGAGAGCGAAAGAGAGAGCACATGGCGGTCTGGGGCACATTAACGGACTAAGGTGTGCTTCCGGAGGGTTGCGTGCAGAAAGCTGTGAGAAGACAGTGGCCAGTTTTTTGGCTCAGGCCAGATGGACACAATGTCACAAAGATGAGTTTATCTTCAAAGAGTTCTGGAACCAATCCAGACCCGATCTGTGTCAACTGGACAACCAGCATCTCATAAGAGACATGTACTGTAAAAGAATGTGGTGAGTTCATGCGTGTATGCTTGAAGGCCTTTCAAGGTTTGTGCGTGTACATGTGTGTGAGGTTATAAATAGCCTTCGACAGTGGATCTAATAGAAGTCAGGTGTGGCATGAGGGAGCATTCCCTAACTCAACAGCTCCAGACATTTGAAAAATCATGTTCTGCACAGTCAAAGTGTCACTGTATGAATTAAGATGCTGGTAATGGTCTCTTCGACGCTCTCAGAGCCCATATTTAGTGCTACTTTAACAAGAAGAAACTATATCATTAGTGTGACCATCCAGTGTCACATTCTCTCTATAGCAGCAGGTGATATTACTGTCTTACCTGAATGCAGCTAGATACTCTGCATCACCCATAGGAGGTTCCAGTCCTCCAGTGAAGGCCATGTTCACATTGAAGCCCACACCTGCTCCACTGCCCACCTAATATACGCACACAAACACACACATTTAAAATGCTTAAGTGCCAAAAAGTGGTTGGGAAGGCAAGCAGACAGACAGTCTTGTAGGTTCTTTCCACCTCGTCAGGTGCTCCACTGCCTGGAAAGAAGTTTCCATCATCATAGCGATGCAGTGAGAGGTACAGAACACTGGGGTCAGTGTAGAAGGCCTGCTGGGTGCCATTTCCATGGTGAACATCCTAGAAACAACAAAAGGGGACAGGTTAGGGCAAAACATGACTAACAATAGTAAGATGCAGCAAGTCTCTACGCTACATTGGCTGAGACATTCACATTTATGTACTGACAAATCAAAGAATTCACCACTACATGTATTAAAATGACATCAGATGAATTAGAAAATAACTGAATTTCAATTCATTCATCTGCACTGAGCCGAAGGGAATGACACTCAGAGACTGTAATGCAACAAGACAGTTAAGTCTGTGGCTCAGCTGCAGCCTGTTGTGATGTCAAAAAAAAGAATGGTCAGCAGGATTCAATAAAACACTCCACTTCAATAGTTATTCAATTTTGCCAACATGACATCAATTAAATGACCTCATTGTCTTTATCCCAAGAATGCTTTAATACACCAAACATAAAAAAATGTCCCTGTTAGCTGGAGGCTGAGTGGCATGACAACGAGTTTGACTTAAGTCCCTCTGTGACAGACAGACAGGAAATGAAAAAGCCCTTCAAAGGCTTTTAGGCATGGTCATGACCAGGCAGGGACGCCATTGAGGAGCACTACTGCAGGACATGAACAAGGCTTTGTCATACCCTGTTATGAACACTTTTTGTTCTCTTTTGAAAAAAAGGACAGTGCTGTGTCTGACCTAAATAGCGATATTTCAAGCCCCTTGTCTTTTTTGTCTTTTCATCATGTACAGTACAGGAGTGTGGATGAAGTAAGGGTCTAACAATGGCCTTCCACATAATTATAGTTATGAGCCCAATACAAATGCGTATTGTATTAAAAGATTTCCCAGAGAACACATTCTGTAATACATAAACTACAGCAATGTCCATTACAGCCTGTTTCCAATGGCCATAACATAACTGATGATACCAAGAAAAATTGCAGTGATAACTCAAAATACATCTTCAACTAAACCACAGGGAATAATCTATGAGCACAGAGGAAGAGGGGGTTGTATGTATGAATGCATAAGTGCATGCTCCACATAGATGATTATGTAGCAAATAACTAACTGTGGTGCCTGAGGAACTCACCCAGTCCACAATCAGGATTTTACTGACATTGAGCCTCTGCTGCAGGAGCTTGGCTGCAACAGCAACAGAGTTGAAGTAACAGAACCCCCTGAGAATGGACAGAAGAGAGTGAGGATATTAACAAGATACTAATATGAGCTTTCTGTAGTGATATTATAGTAAACTAGCATTTATGTCTCTTTATGTGATTTGAGGGAACAAGTAAGTAAAGAGAGTAAAATTGCTTAAAAAAGAAGACATAGTTGATCTTTTTACTTGCTCAAATTTCTTACATAGGTGTGCTCTCCTCAGCATGGTGTCCGGGAGGTCGAACTACAGCAAAACCATTCTGCCACACACACAAAAAAAGAAAAAAAACAACAAACATTATACATAGTTACATAAACCTTCATCATCAGCTAAAGTTGGTTGTGTTGGACCTTGTACCCGATTGCTTTAGTCTAATGACACAGTTTCTGAGAAATCTACCTTGCTGTGACACATTCAGTGCTATGCACCAAAGTGCAAAAAAAAATAACTATATATTTTCACAGCCCTTCATTTACCCCGTTTAAAAAAAAAAAAAAAAAAAACACTGTGAAGTTTGAGTTAGAGCACATAATAAAAATCACAACAACAGTTACTTACATTAATTAATGAAGACTTAATAGGAAAATAATCAAATGAGTCTTTTAAGGTGAAATTAAACTCATGACAAATATGACCAGCAAAAATCTAATCAGTTGATTCAAATGGAACATTAGAGAGATGGAATGACATTTAGAGCCCAGGCAGTAGTGTTAACTGTTCACAGTTGGAAGGATGGTAATTTACTCAATAGATTTTCTAATCTACATATTTAATTGTCCTTGAGCAAGATATTCAAAATGCTACTATCAGCTGTGTAGTCATTATTGGAATGGGATGCACCAGAAGAAAGAGAAGCACCGGATGAATGCGTGTGTGTGCGTGTGTGTAAAACGTCATCTGAGTAGCAATTAAGATGAAAAATATATGCAGTCCTTTTAACATTTGAGCCACAATCTAAGTGGATGTTTTAAAGACATTCCACTAAAAGTCATATCACATTCAAGATTAACAAACCTGTATTTTGAGATTCATCCATGTCAAACTGAAAGTAGGTGCCACTCTTTTAAGCAATTCCCCAAAATTGTTACTGAATTGTCGGATTAATTATAATGGGATGGATGGACAGATGGAAAATCAACTCCAGCCACAACTGTACTTGCACAGACAGAGGCTCAATAAATTTAGCCTTATGTAATTCTCTTTTAAAATGGTTGTCAATCAAAAAGCTCGTACAACAATCATTCTACAGAAATGTCACCATGCCTCTGTTAAACAGTTGGAAGGGTAATTCAAAAGCACATACACACACACAGAAACAGATGCTTACACTGGGTCAGTTAAGGGAAACTTTGTTAAAACAGGGACCAGTGGGACTCCAAACAAGTGTATGTGGGGACATTAGATAGATGTTCAGCCTGATGCAGAGAGAGAGGCGAGCTGAGCTAATGATGTTGAGTCAGCTGCTGTGGATTAGCAGCCAGCTGTTGTAGAGACAACTGTCTTTCTTGCTGGTTTGACACCTGGTTGCTGTACCTGATACAGCATGCACATAAGTAAATGAGAGACGCAGATAGGTATAGTGTTTGTCTGTGCAGCAGGAAAAGATCAATTGATTAAAAAAAAGGACATGGGAAGACAAATAGAAAGAGCAGATGTAGAAACAGTGTAGAAACAGAGAAACAGTGTGTCTGTGTGTTTGGGTGTGTGTGCATGCGCACCATACATAGATTTATGGCTTTCCGTGAAGTTCAGAGAGTTGCCGGTGCAGGTGGAATTTGGTAAGTTGGCTGTGGAGGACCCTCACAGGACCATGTGTGCACCTGCATGTATTTAGGCACGTGCGTGCATGATCATATATACTCCTTTACATGTATGTGTTAAAATCAGGTTAAGCTGAGGGCAAATTGGTATCTGTGAACTTCAACCCTATTTCATATCAATTAACATTTTCCAAAAATCACTTATTACAAAATGTGCTATATTAAAAAGAACAGGCCACCTTTTCTTTACAATAATAATGCCCATGTGTAGAAAAGGGACTGTATGTATAAAGTATGGCATGCTCTTGTCTCAACAAAGGAATCTCATTAGTCTGTGTTGTGTTGGTGCTAAGCGAACACCGAGTGCATTGGCTACTCTGCAGGTGGCTGTGGTGTAATACTAATAAAGCAGGCCTGTTAGTGGGGATTGTTAGCGTTTGCAGTGCCCATGCGCTGGGCCTCCCTGCTGAGTTCAAACAGTGAGCAGCCAAATCGACAGACACAGGAAGGCTGGCCAGTGTGCAAAGCATGAGGGGGTGGGGACGTCTGTCTGGGAGGTGCTAACGAGAGTTTGGCATACATGCTTTCTGTTTTCTTGAGGTTTTTGAAGAATGCATAGTATGCGGGTTTTTTTTTTTTTTTTTTTTTCAATCCATTAGCAATAATTTAAAGTAAACTAGTAATTGATAAACACTTGTTATGCTCCATTTTCTATATAAATGCAAGTGACTATATGAAATTGACTAGTCATGGACTTATTTTTTTAACTGTCTAAATGTCTGGACACAAAAAAACAAGACAATTATAAAAACACATTTTTGACATTCAAATCCCTATAAAAAAACATCCTTGACTGACATTTGACTCCACAGAGCCTAAAAACTTCCAGACAAACCTTAAGTTCCCCCGATGCCACTTTGAAGACAAGCTCCACCACTGAGCCGACAGCCAAACGAGCTGCACTCGATGAATGGACCTCATTCCAAATGGTGTCACTGTCCACCTGCCAATGTACATATGCAGTCATGGTATTGTGTTTAATCCTAACGAGATCAAAACACAATATTTACTAAAAGGTTTAAAAGGGTTAAAAGGTTTCTTTTTCAAATAAATTAAAATTAAAATTAAAAGAATGAATAAAATCAGCATAGATTTAAATTGATGGTTACCTTAAAGGTTAAAGGTCCAGTGAGTAACATTTAGGAGGGTGCAGTGGCAAAAATTGATTATACTACACATAAGTGTGTTTGAATTAGTGAATAATAGCTTGAAAATCTTTTTTCGTAACCTTAGAATATTTCTTTTGTACTTCAGGAGGCCACCATCTTACACTACCAAGCTTCAACAGCAGCCTGAACGGACAAACCAGCCAGAACATGTATTTTATGTCATGAAGCAGACGCTTACAATTACAATTCCTCCATTTGTCACTATCATCAGTCTTGCCATTAGTTGTCACTCATTCTTACACACTACAGCTTAAATTAGTAAGTAGAAATGTGGCATTGGCCAAATTTAAATCGATTGGACTATTTTTATTTTCTAATAATATTACTTTAAATACAAAAGATAAAAGTGAGATTACGATGGACCATTGTGGATAAAAAAGATTAATATTTATGTATTAATGCAGTGAAAAAGATTAAAGAATTGACTGTAAATATGCGTGTGTGTTCAAGCATGTTTAGACACAAGGGCAACCATTCAGTGATTAGACCTTATTAATGCTGAAGCACGGACAACCTTCTGCCCCACTCACAACAGCACATGTACACACACACACTTGCATGCAAGAATATATGATTGACTGTACCCAGGGACATGCTTAGGATAATATACACACCCTTCAACACACATGGCAGATACTGCAGGCAGATGGAGCACATGATAAACACAGAGAAAAGAAGCTGGCAGTGGAAAAGAAGAAAAGGAAGCACTGTGTGTCAGTATGTTTGAGCTGAGCACACATGTGCAGAGTGACCAATGCCAGAGCTCCAGAGAGGCTTTGTGATGCGAACCTGCAGCTCTTCTACACTGAATATATTTTAACTTGAATCTGCCAGTCACTGCCTCGGTCTGGCAGTCAGCAGGGTTAACTTATATATTAACCCTTGTCATTCAGTCTGACATTCACTCCTTCAACCAGTCAGTATGTTAAGCGACTGGACAGCTTTCAGTCCAGTCGCTTTCCTCTTGTCTCCAGGGATAGGAGTGATCAAGGACTCTATAAAAATTAATTTATGTTGTGCCAAGAAAACTGTGGAGAATTTACCATAGATTAAAAAAAACTGAGGAGGAGGGAGTGAGGAGATATAGAGAAAACTGGTGGTGGAACCAAATGTGGAGAGAAAAATAGGGAGTGAGGGGAAGACGGTATATGGTAGCAGTCCAGTTAAGTGATTGAGCGAGTGAGCAAATGATGAGCCAAATGAGTGATTGAATAGGAAACTGGATCATATATACAAGTCAGGTTAATGAGCACAAACAGATGCTGTTCTAAAAGCTGCATGTGCAGACTGAGCGGTTTATTATTTCCTATGTTGATGTTAGTTTGGCCTCAAGCAACGAGTGGGACATAGCTAGACAGGAAAAAGTGAAAGGGAAGATGTGTGTGTGTGTGTGTGTGCGCGCGAGCGCGAATCGGGAGGTAGAAAAGAGCGGGAACGTGCTGGTATGACGGAATGATGGTTCTCCACAGGCTGACAGGCTAATTTCAACCCCCCCCACTCTGAATGTGCGTGTTTGTGTTACTTGTATGAGTGTGTGTGTGTATATGACAGGAAGACAACAATTTAGTCCCATTTGCCTTTATAAAGAACAGAACAGAGCAGTACAGAGCTTAGCCTCTTCGTGTTCCCACCACAGCAGCAACAGTAAACCCCGAGGGAGAGAGGGAGGGAGCGAGGGAGAGAGGGAGGGAGCGAGGGAGAGAAGGAGGACTAGAGATACTCCAGAGGTATGGAGGACATATAAAAGAGCAAGTAAAGGGCAGTGTAAGTATATATGTGTGTAGGTGAGTGATATATATCCTCTGAAGTCATGGAGACACAATTTCGTCCATGGCTTCAGAGGATATATAACAACATACTGTACATTTATATCCTGGCTACTTCCTTTAATCTTATCCAAAACCACAACACACCTAACCCATTAACCTAAACTAATGTAAATCTAACCCTACCATCTAAACGTATCATCAAACAGGTCTAGCCTTAATATTTACTAATTTATGACTTGCTTTATTTATACACTTTTGGTCCCCAAAAAGAATGACAGCTCCCCATAATGGGACTGTCTGAAAAAATGTAGTTCACCACAACATTAATATTAAAAGACACAGACACACATAAAGGTGTATGAGGTGCAAATCAGTTTTAAAAGACAGCACCTCCCACTTTGAACAACCATCTACATCACAAAAAACACCCCCACCCTACCCTACCAATCACACACACATACACACATGCACACGCATACACAAACAGCTCATATGCTAAAAACATCTGGTAATAATTATAAACATTGAGGAAAGGCAAGAAACAGCTTTTGTTGCCTCTGGTCCTTGAAGTTTGGTGTGTGTGTGTGTGTGTATGCGTGTGTGCAAGTGTGTTAAGATTGCGTGTGTGTGTGTGCATGTGCTGTTTTTTTTTTTCTTTTCTTAGTGGAACAAGAACAAATAGGACTGTTATTTATGCAGGGGGCAGAGAAAGGGAGAGAGAGAGTGGGCGAAGTAAACACAGTTATTTTGCTGCTATTTGATGATGGTGAAACTTTGTCTATTTCATTCATTATAAAGTCAGATGGAGCAGTATCAGCTGTGTATTGATTAGATTAACACAATGCTATAAAAAAGGCAACAGCCTATTACGGCAGTTTTTCGCTGAATAAACAAGCATGACATAACACAATTTTTAAATTATTCCAATTAATATATATTACTCAAAATATCAAGCGCAAAAATTACAAATACTTAGACTATGAATATTTGTGAAATGACTTACCCCTATGCCACCGCACGGTAACCTCACAAACATGGGATTCACAGAACCTGAGAAAGAAAGACAGACAGAAATTGAGATACTGAAGAAAGCAGAATGGAAATTAAAACAAAGAGTAAAAGTTCAGCAGGGGAAGAGGTGATAGCGTGCATGACCTCAAAAAACGGAACATTTAACTTTCTGACCTAATCTAACAACGAGTATACACAGGGGCATTCATCTAGTGGGTGAGGTGCAGGGAGGGAAAAAAGTATCTGATTGCCTGAAAATATAGGCCTAGAAGGATTAGGAAATGAGTGATCCTTTTTTTTAGGATAGTTTAAAAAACAGAAACAAACAACACACTGGATTCATTTGACAGCTGTCAAATGTGAACTAATATTACAATGTCCAGTAACCAGTTGAGTACAAGTGCAGACTTAAGACGCTCAAGGGGCAAAACCTGGCTTACTAACCTACAGTACTAACTGAAAAATGCATGTCTTCAACAAGTACGACTCCAACCCTGACTAGTTGCTACCTATGTGATTTTATTACAACTGCAATTTTAACTTTCTCTTTCTCTATCTCCAATGTGTGTACAACCTACATGTGTGCTAAAGCTTACATGAGAGTATCTGCTAATACTTCTTACTCCTGAGTAAGTTGAAATATTGAGAGAAATGCATGTGTTCACTGGAGTGAAAGCTTAGATGATCATGGGGTTTGCCTCTTTATGGCATGCATATGCACACACAGATAGACATGTGCACACACTGTGGCTGCCCCAGCTTCACCTGCTCTTTAAGCCACATAGGACAGACTGGTGCAACCTTGGTCCTCAGCTTTCCTGTAACACCTCCAGACTTTACTATAGCAGACCTTTTGTTGTGTCATGGGTTAAACTTTAAAGAAGATTCCTTTAACAGTCACTTGCACACTCACTTGAAAGGAAAGCCAGACTTGGTGTGCATACAACGACAGTGTGCAGTGTTTTGCGTCTCTTTACCTAACTGTCAAGTAATGTCACACTCAACACTTTCAGGTTGCCAGACAGGTCAAACATGAAACCTACACTGCTGTAAACAGTGAAGTGAATTTGTCAATATAGGGTGAATGTATGCCTTACAGTCAAGTTTCTGTCGCAGTGGGTTGGTTCCGTACAGCAAGACATGGGCTTCAGAGTGGACTGTTTGTAACTCCTCCAGTGAGGCCTTCCTACCACGGATACACTGTGCACAGAGAGGAATAAAGGACATGACACAAAATATTTGACTGGGACTCCTTTACTATTTGAGATCATTCTACAGCTGTATCCTCAAACTGCATGCTTGCTATTGGTAAAATCAAGTTTCAAGAGAAAATGACTGAGCACTGCCCCCTTCTGGTCATGATAAGAACTGGAGTATTTTGAAAATTATTTTAAAAATACTTAATACTCAAATGATTACATAGTAAACAAACCGATGAATAGAGAAGTGAAAAGGAGAATGTGGTACAAAACCTGCTAATATAAATAATTTTATTGCTTGCCATATAATGCCAAAATTTTGAATTTGTATGAATAAA